>JAVQJL010038630.1:0-10308 GCA_036024295.1 Nannoperca obscura
GCCCGCCCAAAGCCATTTGATTGACAGCTTGGCCCTACAAGGGAAAAACTAAAACTAAAACAAAAAGGAAAACAAAAAAGGAAAATGGAAAAGAAAAAGGAAAAGCAAAAGCAAAAGGACAAACCAAAAGCAAAAACAAAAGGGAAAAGAAAAAGCAAAAAGAGAAAAAGAAAAAGCAAAAGGAAAAAATTTAAATAAAGAATAAAAATAAAAGGAAAAAGAATAAGGAAAAAGCACAAGTAAATGAAAAAATAAGGAAAAATAAAGGGATAATTTTTATTTATTCTTTTATTTATTTCTCTTTATATTTCCACATTTATTGTTTTATTCTTTTATAGTTTTTTTCTTTTTTGTGGCACTCCTATCACTCCATAGCTGCAAGCTGCCGCTGGAGTGGAAGGAGATAAGAGCGCTGGGACTGTACCCAAACAGTAAATGTACCAATACAACAAGCTACAAGAGGCCAGAAACTGCATAAAGCTGCAGAGTTGGTGATAATTCTCTGTGGGTTTGTCACTATGAGCAACACTTGTAAATATAAAAATATAGTGGAGCTTTGATTAATGTAAATGATTCTTAACGTTAGGCGTAATGCTCACAGTGTAGATATGGCAAACAAATGTTGTTTGAGGCTATAGCTTTCTCACCAGCCATAGCCCATTACACTAAACCACAATCCCTCAAAATGCCCTTCAATACTCCTACCTCTATCCCTGAAAACCTTACTCTGAAAAAAAGGTGTTGTCTGTTGGTGGTCGTGTTGCCTGCAATCCCTTAGTTAGCTAATATTCTAAAGCTAATATTTAAAAGACCTTAATTAACAAATACGTAAATGATCAGTTTAAGGTGTTATTGCGGTGGTAATGTGGAAAAGGTCTAAAACCTTTTCAGGTGCAAATTTATAATATTTTAAGGGATCGGTATTCAGATATTTGTTGGGTTTAACCCTGGGGTAGATCTGGGGTAAATTTATGGATAAATGAATAGATTGTTATATATTAAATTATGTGTAATGGGTTTAAACACCTTGAAATTTACAAAATAACATTATATGTTCCCCTTAATTTGGACCGTAAAGAGATTTTAAGGGGTAAAAGAACACTAAATTGTACCAGATCTCATTGAAAGCATGATTTCATTTTTATTTAAATTGTTTTGAGGCCATTTTAAGATGTAAATTAAAGACATGGTTTCTCCATCCCTTGCTGACGATGGAGAAACCACTGTATTGCTGTGAAACAGAGGCAGTCAGGGGAAAGTGCTCTTACGGGGTTTCACCCACACCAGATGAAGCTGTAAATCTACTGCAGTGGGTGACTGACACATCAGAATGAAGGCAGCACCAATTACACCAGGGAGAGCTGGGATGGTTCTCTCAGGGCATGTCTCGTTATTTCGATCGGGGCAAAAAGTCAAACAAATAAATAATAAAGAAATTATATTGTCAACTGTTCATGTCCTTGCTGGGTAAGCTGAAATTATTTGCAGTTCTTAGTTATTGTGGGACTGGAGAGAGACTAAATTTCCATCCACTAAGAAATACAAGAGAGAATGTGACTCTAGTCATTATACACGTTACATAATTTGCATTGTTTTTTGTTATGACAGTTTAATTCTGTGACACTTATGGTATTTCACAAAAATAATCAAAAAAACGTCTCGCACACTGCAGGGCTCCAACGTTCATCATTTTAACACCAGGCACAGCTGCTCTTCATCAGACTAAAGTGACAATGTGAGGTACCATCTTAAGAGTACACAAAGTACTTAGTATGACACAGCAGTAGCATATTTGACAGACATCGATATATATGTATGAGTGTATGTGTTTACTTAATATATGTGGCTCTGCAGTTATCTAACATCAAACCGATTAGTAGTGTAAAATAACATTAAGGCAATAGTTTTAGTAGGAGACATACTAATACTGTGTCCCTACACGTAGTCAGGCCAATAGGCTGTCACCTAGCAGGGGAAGATATTTCAGAGGTGCCTCTATTCTTCTTGTCCAAAAGGTGCAAAGTTTGTAACACCAGCAGTATAAACAGTAACTTTGTTGTAAATAAGGTTTTATCTGTGATTTGAAAACATTTTCTTTTACGACATTTTAAAATAAAAACCCCAAATATTCATTTTGATGTAGTGATGAGGATTTTAGTTGCTGCACATTGGTAAATGCAATTCAGCAGCTTCCCTATGGAGGGCACCATGTGAACATGAACGATTGGGATCGAGCAGAGCTGGGAGATAACAGAAGGATTCAGCACATGAAAGTCTTACATGCAACGCTACTTCAGCCGTGTGTGTTCAGACTCAACTCTCTGTTGATTCATACTTACAGTCACATGTGTACAGTGGTGACAGTGAATAGCAGGTATCAGGTCTGAAGACCAGGAGCAGGCCACATCCCATCCTCATTTGTCAGAGAAGGTCAAATGTATGGCAATAGCAGCTGCTGACAAGGGTTTAGTATTTCTTTGTATGCTTGTGTACTCTGTATACACAACATGAGCAAAAGTATGTGGACAGGGTGTTGCCTACTGTTGGTCTGGGTCTGTTTTTCCTGGTTTGGGTTAGACCCCATAGTTAGAAGATAAATGTTAATGCTTAACCACAAAATGTAATTGTGCGCTTTCCAGCTACATCTTATCACTCAACTTCAGTAGCCGATCTTATTAATTCTCTTGTGGAAGACAATCCATGCAGCCAGGTTCCAAAATGTTTTTTATACTTTATATTTTTATTTTAAGTAAAATTTCCAGTTCCTTACACTACATAGTTTTTGCATTCTTGCAGTAAATCAATTAAATCATAACAAATGTGTGTGTGTGTGTGTGTATATATATATATATATATATATATATATATATATATATATATATATATATATATAGAGAGAGAGAGAGAGAGAGAGAGAGAGAGAGAGAGAGAGAGACAGAGAGAGAGAGAGAGAGAGAGAGCTAGATAAAAACACATACTATGCTAAGGTATTACCAAAATGAATGTTAAAGAATTTTTATTATAAAAGAGAATCACAAATGATTAATTAAATAAATGATCAACTTGTCGATTTGATGGATCATAGATATAAATCATTTAGCCCATCAATTAAACATTGAGTCCATTACACCTGCTACTTTCCTATTGACATATATTATACACTATTTACTTGTGGCTTCATATTAAAAGATCTCAGATTCTTCTTTTTAATTCTGTAGGTTATCTTCTCCATTTCTAATGCTCTGTTATCTGTTAATGCCCATGGTTTAAAGATGACAACTATCACATATGGGTGTAATGTGCCACATACTTTTGGCCACATCGTATACATAATATATGAGCGTATACTGTATAGATACTTGGAGGCGTGTCTCTACTTTTATGTGTTTGTACAGATTAAGTGTGTTTTGTGTAATGTCTGCATATCACTATGGATAAGCCCATACAGAATGTGCATGTTAATGTTCCTATATTCATTATTAGGCACATTATTATTATTTATTATATGCATGGACACTTTCAGGTTTGTATGTCCAATATTTTCATGGTTTTGTATGTTTGCAGGTTTGTGTGCATTTGCATGTTCCACTCTTTCTGTGTGTGAGTGTGTGTTGAACAGTGTGAGTAAGACAAGGGAGAGCTCAGCCACTTGAGGTCGATTATGATATACATCTGTGTCTGACCTGGGCTCATAACCCTGTCACTTTAGAAAACGAAATTATGAATAAACAACCTTGTTCCTGAAAAGTCACACTGACTGTGTGGCTGCTGAAGAATGGCCTCCTTTCAGATTAATGACTGGAATGGTCTAATCAGATGAAAAAAGGGCTGCCTGGGGCAGGAAAATGACTGTCCATTTTCACAGGTAATTTGCTTAATGCTCCCTTATTAAGATCACTGTTGTGATGCTATGGCGCAGCAGGCGACTGACAGGCACATTGGGTTTGCTCATGAAATACAGCGTCCTCCTCTTTGCTCTGGGGCCCAATTTCTAGTTATTATATTTCACCGCAGATCCCTTGTAATTATCACAGATTTAAGTGTTGTCTCCACAATTAGCCTGCCTCTGCATCAAAATAAATCCCATCGGCTCATACATGTGGAGTAAACATCTCCCTTCAATAGCGCTGGGGCTTTGTTTTCACATTTTTGTGATCGCTGCTCAGTATTTGCTCATTCAGAGCCCACGCCAATCAGGCCCAACATCAAGGGGCTGTGATTTAGCAGCTCAACAAGCTGGCAGTGTTGTACCTCCATAGGCACCGCCTGTCGCTCGATCACTGGTGGGAATGTGCGCTCTCAGTGGGGAAATTCTCCTTCCTGCTGTTGAAATGTGACTTGGAGGGACAAGCTGCTAGCCAGGAGCATCTGGGGTAACAGTATGCCGCCAGTGCAGAGCTGCAAAGGCCATCAGGTTCCCCACATATCAGCTATTATGAGTCTAGACGGTGGTGACAAAGAGAAGAATGAAGCAATAGAAATATATCAGTGTTTGAGCCAGGAGGTCACTGCTTCACCAAAGCCAGACAAAAAACAATGCTCTGATAACTGTATAAGACATGGAACTAACTTTGTTAACTTAAACAAAGAAAATTCATCAGGAAATTGAAAAAATCATATGGACCAAAAATATGGTGAGTACACTCAAACAGTCCTGCATTAAAACCAGGCAGGGGCTGTGTCGGTGTGTGTGTGTTTAAGTTAACAGTGAGAAAACAGTGAAATGCGATCCAGGAAGTCCAGCTGGAGTACTTTGGAGTTATTTTTGTGTCTCTTTTTAAGCAGTCAAAAAAATGGTTTGAGAGAGAAACTTTCCACACTGCAAGTTTTGCTTGCGAATCTAAAAGTTGTACTTCTGGTTCCGCTGTATTCCCTGGGCGGGACCTACGCTGAAAGATGAATGACACATTTCTATTGGCCAGTTTTGATCAGAGTGACAGCTTGGCAACATGCCGTCAGTTAACGAGAGAGGCTGTTTTGAAGTACGAATGTAAGTTTCTTTACACATAACTTCCGTCTTAGTGATAGCAGTAATGTTATATTTGAGCTAGATTGCTTTTGTTTAACAAGCTGTGCTGTTGTAATGGGTTGAACAAATACGTATTATTTTGTCATCTCAGCTGCTTGCCCAGGTAGGCAGCTATTATTATGCACAAAATATTACTTGTTTTCCATTATTGTCCTGTAGTATTCAGTGAGTGCATGACCCAAATCACTTGTTAATAACATTTATGCTTTGCTCTGCACTATTACAGTATGACCAGTGTACAGCAAATGAAGCTGCGCAGCATCTAATGTCTTTGCTCACCAGAGCAATTCCTCAGGAGCCTAAAGTTTCTACCAGCTCCTATGATTTTGAAATGGAATTTAATTAATGAAATATCAATGACCTATTCATACATGTAGCACCAGTGCTATTAAGAAATTGAATCTATCATAAAGGACTTGAGTTAAGGTGCATAACAAATGTTAGTAAGTGGTTTGGGTCATGCACTCGCTGAATACTACTGCACTGCACAACTGCACTCGCTTTAGGATTCGCAAGCAAAACTTTTAGATCTGCAAGCAAAATTTTAGGGTTTGCAAGCAAAACTTTAGGGTTTGCAAGCAAAAGTGTGGAACGTTTGTCTCTCTAACCATTTTTTTGACTGCTTAAAAAAGACACAAAAATAGCTCCATAGCGTACATAGATTATGCCTTTCTAGGAGTATGTAGTGACGGTCATATTTTCAGGAGGTCACCACCCACATGGTTGCTTTTGACAAAGGAGTAAAGTAGAGTGCAAACTGACTGAACCAAACTTCAATACTTATACATTTAACATTCATTCATTCATCAACAATCATTCCTCGTTCTCGTTCGATTTACAATGGAAAAAGTTTCGGGAGGCCTACTCTCTCTTGTCAGATTTTCAGCAGACAGTCGTACGGATTTTGAAGAGAGGTACTTTATTGAATTTACAACTTCAGGCTCCCGAGATTAAGCAGATAGTGTGGTTTGCAGGCAGGCTAAACTGGGATGAAACAGACGAGGTGTAGCGATGTATTTGTATTCACAGGGCCCTGCTCAGGTTTTCAGAGAGCTACAGTAAAGTCCGTCAGATCTGCTTTGGCACTGGAGAAAGGACAAATGTTTTGTCAGGATATAGAATTCCATTGGACCTTCTTGGGTACAGAAAGCCATTTAAAACCCAATTTCAGCGCTCACAAACAAGGGCAGAAGGCATCTGGCACAGTGAATGAGATTTCAATGCAGCAATATTACAATATATAGAATGTCTGCTGTGTCTCTCAGTCTAAATCTCATTGTAATGAGATATGAAATCTTATCATCTGCATCTACTGTACATTTTGTCTAGCACAAACAAATACAACTCAGAGAACTGACACAGAGAACTGAGTGGACTTTTCTTAACCTTCCTTCGACTATAAGGAAGGTTCACCCGATCCAGCTCAAAAAACAAGCCTGCAAGGACTCACAGGGGACACTAATAGAAAGTTTGGGAGGAGTAAAGGACGCAGGGTCCTCCTTGACAGAAGACTATAAAAGAAGAAGAAACCCAAAGTCACCCTTTTTGCTCTGTTTTTGCCCTCCTCTTGCTCTATGGAAGAACATACTGAAGGCCAATGCTGAGAGAAAGCAGTACTCAGTACTCTGAACACTGCAACCGTGTCTCCATCATACCCAGCCAAGCAGGGGTGAAGATGTTATCACCCTGCTGCCTACAGAGAGAGAGAAAGATCGGCAAGTCGTGCTGCCACGTGGGATCAAGCAAACCCAATGTGCCTTTGAATGCCCAAGAGCTCCAGGGAGCTCCACACGAGACCAGCTGCTGCACCCTCCCCTTCCAGCACAACTTTTCCCTTGGCCATCGTATCCACCAGGTGAATATTTAGTCTTCTTGTGATATTTGGGTTGAAGCTGTAACATAAGAGTAATTAAGAATATTAAATGGCTTCTGGTATTTTCCCTTGTTCCCCCTAACAAGCTCTCAGCTGCTGAACGGTGCATTAAGCGGATTTGACTGGTTAATGTTAAAGTTTTTATCTACTTAGTGGTCTCCTGTGTTTCCACAAATAAATACATCTTACCAAGATATACAATGCTTTATTGGGTTTACAGGTTTACAGTCCTCTTTCATTCATTCATTCATTCAATTGTTCATCGCTGTATTCATTGGATTTATTCATGTGTTTATGATGCATAATTTGGTACCCTTTAAAGCTTTCAAGGGTGTTTAGTCGCCCCTTCCATTAGAAATTATAAATGGTTGGCGAAATGTAAAATCAACTCTGATGTGTATAATTTCTTTATGTTCTTTAAGAATATAACCTCTCAACCATACAGTGCATCCGGAAAGTTTTCACAGTGCTTCACTTTTTCCACATTTTGTTATGTTACAGCCTTATTCCAAAATGGAATAAATTCATTTTTTTCCCCAAAATTCTACACACAATACGGTGTGTAGCATTGAAGGTCCCAATGAGCACAGTGGCCTCCATCATCCGTAATTGGAAGAAGTTCGGAACCACCAGTACTCTTCCTAGAGCTGGCTGACCATCTAAACTGAGCGATCGGGGGAGAAGGGAGGTGACCAAGAACCCGATGGTCACTCTGTCAGAGCTACAGCATTCCTCTGTGAAGAGAGTAGAACCTTCCAGAAGGACAACCATCTCTGCAGAAATCCACAAATCAGGCCTGTATGGTAGAGTGGCCAGACGGAAGTCACTCCTTAGTAAAGAGCACATGGCAGCCCACCTGAAGTTTGCCAAAATGCACCTGAGGGAACCTCAGACCATAAGAAACAAAATTCTCTGGTCTGATGAGACAAAGATTGAACTCTTTGGCGTGAATGCCAGGCATCATGTTTGGAGGAAACCAGGCACCGCTCATCACCAGGCCAACACCATCCCTACAGTGAAGCATGGTGGTGGCAGCATTATGCTGTGGGGATGTTTTGCCAAATGTGCATCAACAAAGTATTGAGCAAAGGCTGTGAATACTTATGTACATGTGATTTCTTAGTTGTTGTTTTTTAAGAAATTTGCAAAAATCTCAACTTTTTTCACATTGTCATTATGGGGTATTGTGTGTAGAATGTTGATGACAAAATTAATTTAATCCATTTTGGAATAAGGCTGTAACATAATGTGGAAAGAGTGAAGCGCTCTGAATACTTTCTGGATACACTGTATAATTTTGAAACATTGGAAAACGTCCTTCCGTAAATAAAATTGTTTAGGTTTATATACTGGTCATCTTGTTCTACCTATTTATGGGCTTCTCAGTTAAAATGGTTAAAAAGATAGTACTGAGAAGAAAATGCTTAAGTTTTGGAGAATAACAGGACAATATCTGTAGATTCTGTCCAGATGAGGAGGACATTATGCATTTATTTTGGTATTGTCCAGTTGTTGCATCCTTTTGGCAGACTAATTTGAATTTAATTTGAAATTGGCAATATTCAATATTATTTTGGGTTTTCAAAATGATAAAAATGTGTTAATGAACATGTGCTGCTTTGCAAAGTTTATATATTTCATACTTAAAATAAGCGAGTTTTGCACTTTTTCATTTCATTTCTCACTCTACTATGAGGTAGAGCTAGACGCTTTTAACATTTTTGACATTTAACAGGCATCTCCCCAAAGCCTGGAATGTCCTCCTGATGAAGTGAGCTGGAAGAAAGTAATTGGAAATCTTAGAAAGTCTACAATACAATTGAACCATGACGTAATAATGGTTTATGTTCCTTCATTTGAAGGTGGTGCCCCGTACATTTTTCACGCTACATGATTATTCTATGATATAACTTTTTTATTTCAATGTTTTAATATCAAAACAAACAAACAAAACAAGAAGTAAAAAAGTAATTGACCCCGACCCTCTTCGGTTGCTGGCAAAACTCTAAAGGCTTGCCTCCACGCTCACCATTCTCCCTGCTTTACCATTGCCTTCATCCAATAAAACCAGTTACCTTTTAATCAGCTACTGAGTCTGTATCCTGCACTTGGGCCTTACCTGTCGTCATGTCCTACCCAGACAGCTGCCAGATAAAATACCGTCATTACACACATACATATATCCTTATATTTACATAACTGATTACTGACATTACTGACCTCGGATTGTCTCCATCTGTATAATTACATCTCGTAAAGCCATATTTTTTTAAGCAAGGAGCGGAGGACAACTTCCTGTCTAGTAAAACCATCTTCTTAGCCACAACTATTCCAAGCGACACCGCCATTAGCTCCTTATGTGCGAGACCTTTAGTGTTTTAACTCTAGAGAACAAATTAACCCTTGTGTGGTGTTTGGGTCTGTGGGACCCGTTTATTAAAAGAAAAATTATGCAATTAATAATTTTTTCAACCTCAGACTCATTGGCCTTGGCTCATTTTCTGTGAAGAACATATAAAAGAACACATTTTCAATTACTGCACTCACATACTGTACACCCCCCCTACACATTTATATTACATATGTGGTTCGAGTCCACTGGACCTGAGGATAATAAAAGTGTGGAAATTGTAGGTGCTGAGTACTTTCCCTCTGTCCTCCTCCTACCTGGGCCTGCTGTTAGTGTGTGTGTGTTCCTGTTATTACCACACAAGGTTGCAACACTGTTATATTTCAAGCATCGACACCTGTCTGCTCCCACGATTTCCTGCACATTTTATCTTCTGTCTTGCGGGAAACTTTCTAGATTTTGTGTGGACCCAAGATGGACAGGAAGACACAGTATACATGTGTCAAGTGCAAGAAATACATATGCAACACACACACATGCAGTAAAGCTCGGCCCCTCATGTGTTGCATAGGTTGGCATGAACAGGCTGTGTGTTGAATGGGGCTGATGTGTGGACTGGGATGGATACTGTATCTGTTCAATGGGGTGCTGTGTAGATGTTTGTGTTCAATTTCTAAAAACCTTGTTTCATTTATATTTGTTCAAGTTAAACATGTTTTTTTGGGGCGGCACGGTGGTTCAGTAGTTAGCACTGTGGCCTCACAGCAAGAACCTGGGTTCGAACCTGCTGGTTGGCGGGGGCCTTTCTGTGTGCAGTTTGCATGTTCTCCCTGTGCCTGCGTGGGTTTTCTCCAGGTGCTCCGGCTCCCCACAGTCTAAAGACATGCATGTTAGGTTGATTGGTGATTCTAAACTGGCCGTAGATGTGAATGAGAGCGTGAATGGTTGTCTGTCTCTGTGTTAGCCCTGTGATGGACTGGCGGCCTGTCCAGGGTGTACCCTGCCTCTTGCCCGATGCTAGCTGGGATTGGCTCCAGCACCCCCCGTGACCCTCTA
>JAVQJL010038632.1:0-16776 GCA_036024295.1 Nannoperca obscura
CACACACATACACACACACACACACACACACACACACACACACACACACACACAGAATGGAAGTTACTGTACCCACCCTTTGGTGAAGCAGACAGACCTCTTGCATGTGGGCCGAACAATGTCCAACAGCAGAGCATATCGCAGCAGTGTTTTAGGAGGCAGGAGATAGTGTTGCATGTTCACTTCCATCTGTGGTTCCAGGAACTCTTGGATATGCCTGACAGACTGGTCGTTGTTCTGATCCAGCTTCCTCTGGGCATCCAGCGTTGTCTCTAGTTTATACAGGACGTGCCCCCCCTGCATCTCCTCTTGTGGGCGGGCAGGACTGAGGACAGTGGGCTGCTCAGGGGATTCACTTGCAGCAGGATGTGGGAAGGCATCTAAAATCTAACATTACATACTTTGTTTTATATACACACAGAAACACACTGTTGTTTCTACCAAAAGGGTTAACGACGTGGAAAATGTGCAGTATACTAGTCTTGCAATTGGTTGAACTGAACGCTGGTTCTTTGATACGTTTCATGTGACCAGTGTTACTGTCAGCAAGCCTCACCTCTGAACTTGTCTTGGCACTGAAGTTTTCTGTTGACATCTTCGCAATCAAGTAATAACGCAGTCTTGAATTCGGGATCCCAACCTGGATTCATGAACAGAACGGTGATATAAATAAAACTCCCACAGTGCAGATGGATTTCATTTAAATGAGTGCTACAGTGTGGCTTTCTTACACTTGTGGGTGAGACCATGATCTCCTGGAAAGTGTATCCACATTCCTTCAGTGTGTTCACCAAACGTTCCCTAGAGAACAGAGACGGACAATATGAAGACAGAGGAACTCATGAGCAAAGTTCTCCAGATCACTTAAGAGGTGAGTGAAATTACTGATAATAAAAATAATAATAATTAGCACTAGTCAGCCCTGAGAGCGAGTGTCGTATAGTTATGCTTATTCTGCTTGTATTCGAATTGGCCTGGGGTTTAGATCCTGCAACATGCATGAATAAACATCTCACAGTAACAACCAGCAGCTGCTGAAACGTAAATCCATACATTGATTTATTAGATACCTCATATCTCTGGAAATGTTCCCACAAGACAACTGCTGCCTCTGTTCGTGTTTTGATCGTTTCCATAAGTAGGATTATTCTGGGTACAGATGCAGCCGTTGTTAGGTGCAACTTTCATCAGTACGTTAACCCTGTGTTGTTTTTATCCAAAGCTAATCTTTCTCATGTCTGTGGATTGTTGGAATGATTTCATAATGCACTTGGTTTTCAACTTTTCTGTCTTACAGAACACTGTACTGTACTTAAATATGATTTGTTAATGAAACATCAATACTACCTGCCTACTGACATGGTGACGCTCCACCGTTACCTGGCAGAGGAGCTCTCAAAGCCTTTCACGTTCTCCAACAGGATGAAGCGGGGCAGCCTGCACAGCCTGGCCACACATCGTCATGTGCAAGTGAGGAAGACAGGATGAGAGGATTTAAGGACAGAAACCATGCTAAAGAATTCACCCTTGGTCCACAACAGAGAGCAGGCGTGGGGGCCTACTTTGGAATACACACCTCACACCCACCCGAGCCGCTATGCTCCCACAACCCAGAAGTGATCAATGCTGAGGAATTTGTGACTGTGTGGGACTGTCTGGAACTGAACACCAATTAGAATTGGTGCAATGTGCACATTTTGTTATTAATGTACTGTTGCACTGTTCTTTGCCTCTAATAGTTCTGGTACACAGCATCTTTAAATGCAGAGCTGCTTATGGCATTAACACAATATAACAAGGCCATTCAGGAAATGTCTAAGTGTATATATATATATATATATATATATATATATATATATATATAAAATCAGAAGAAATGAGTGAGGAGGGTCATCATAAATTGTGGGTTCATTATGTTGCCAATCTTCACCTCCTCCAGTGTGTGTACGCAGAGGTCAGTGTTTCTAGAAACACAATAGAATAGAAACATCCAACAAGGTGGAGTGAGCTCTGTTTCATTTGGAGCTTTGGCCAACTCATGGCATTACTGTTGACGGACTCTTAAAACAGCTGTCGGATGGCTTTTGTTATAGCTTGTTAAATACTGTTAATGACTGAAGTTATCATGTAAAAAGCAGCTCTTTCAAACTTTGATTTGGATATAAAATAAGTTTCCATTCAGATAGAAGACCTTGGCAGAAGATCAAGGATGTAGAGGAAGCTCTTGGTTCTGGGGTCAGCGATGTCACCCTGAAGTCCTATCCTGCACAGAGACAGAACAAAGATTTTAATTGATAACAGACATTTAATCCAGTGATTTAGAAAAAAGGTACTCCGATGATCAAACATATACATAATAAGACAGGTGAGGAGGTTAAATAGTATTAATATGAATGCAGAAAAAGGACATGACAGCTAGAAGCAAAGGAGAGTATGCAGCGCTGCTTCTCCCTGCAGAGTCTTGCAGGACAGGTTGCTCTTACGCTCACTGGGCTGCAGAACTACTTTATATTGAAATCATGATTTGCATCTGTCAAATTCCAACTTCCATTATTACTTTGTTGCTGTAGCAACTTCAAGTTTAAACCATTGACCGGTGCCTTCACCAGCTGTAATGACTGAAGTGTGGCCACAGAGCTGAACTAGCTGTAGTTCATTTCAGGTCATTTAGTTAGTAACTTCTGGTTAATACAGCTGTTGTCCACTTGTGATTACCACAGTAATTATAGTTGAATATGACCAAGTAATGTCTGTAACATCTTAACTGTAAGATGTCATAGTTGGTATTGTCCACAGAAACATATTAGTGCACAGAAAAAACAACCAAAACGATGTCTGTCAATCACATATTTCAGACATCGTTTTGTGTGTTTATGCTTCAAACATTTAATACAAATGCAGCGAAACAGCACACTTAACTGATGTAGGTGGCTTTCCGGTTGCTACGTTGCATTGTGAGTCTTGTACTCTTGTAAACCGTGCTCATCGTCCTAACAGCAGTCATCATGAACTTATCAGAATGCCTCATGACGCTACTAACCAAAACCAAAATGATGATTTTCAAACCAACAAGTGGATATGTTGGATTCATCAATTGACTCAATACATGAATGCGCCATTAAATTATGATATATTATAAAACAATAAAAATAAATGTAGGTATTAATTAATTGATACAATGTTTGTTTCATAGTGTGTCATGGTGCATTCAGGGTTGCCAGATCTATATAGATAAGAATAATAGAACAACAGGTAAACAGTGTGGTGTTAGCCTTTGGCAGCAGTCAACACGATGCAGGACAAAAGGCAGCAGAGTGAAGCTCTGTGCTGGCTGTCAGAGGCAGTTAGCAGTGAACCCTGCCTGTGAACATTCAGAGTGTGACACAGCGTGTCAGACGCTGCAGTGCACGTGGGAGGAGGCTAAACATTTGAATCTAATTCTATATATGTTGAACTTAACACACTTATCACAATGACTGATATATTTAGTTTGTTATTGGCTGAGGACTGAAGATGCACACCAAACACGTAAGACCTACCTGGTGAAAGGCTGGCAAGGAGGGCTCATCACAATCATGTCAAAGGATAATTTATTGAAGTCATCCAGTGTTATACCCTACGAATAAAAAACAAAGAATACAGAAAAGGTTATTCTAATAATGCAAAGTTAAAAATGAGGCCCAGAGCACTGGTTTGGATCACTGTCACCCACCTCAATTGTCTTGTTCCAGAGGGGGGTGTCGGGGAAATTGTGCCGGTAGATTTGATTGGCCGTGGTGTTTATGTCAATGGCAGCCACAACCTGGACAGGTATGCCACTCTCTGGAGGAAGAAAAAAAAGCTGCAGATGACCAACGTGATTTAGCTGTTTGACTACATGCCTGAATGCTCAGCTCATCAACAAAGCCTCATTTACCCCAGAGTTGGCTTTTCTACCCTGTTCACTTGCTGCGGTAAACTAATGGGGACAGAACATCCTTTGCACAGGTCCACTAACAGGATGATTTTGAGAGCTTTCAGCCGCATCTTGTGGCTTTCATCAGGATGGAGTTTATTCATGGAGATGAATCAGTTGTCATCACTTGAGCTACGTCTGGAATTTCAGTAGTTGTATATGTGTCTCTGTTCAAAGAAGCTCTCTGGCTCCTTGTCTCCTTTGAGTCCTTCCAAGTGTATGTGAGCGGTTTTGGTCTGATGTTGTTTGTTTGCCGTGGTCCAGGATCACTGCACTTTCATCGAGCGGAGCGGCTGTGGCTCAGGAGGAAGAGCGGGTCCTCCATTAACCCCAGGGTAGGCAGTTAAATCTCCAGCTCCTCCTGACCACTTGTCAAAAGCATCCTTGGGCTAGACACTGAACCCTAAGTAGCTCCTGATGGAGGCCATCATATGGCATGACTATCAGTGTGTCAATGGGTTAATGACACCAATCTGTAAAACCATTAAGGTTGAAAAAAATGTACCATTTATCATCATAGTACTTACCAAAAGTGTCATCTATCTGACTTCTTGTGGCTGTGTGAACTTGATGTCAGGTAGCTAGCTAAAGCAAACTCCATGTAATTCATAACATCAACGAGTTGAAATGATAATGAGTGGGGGAGTTAAAGCAAGAAGTTAAAAAGAAAGACACAAACAAGACAGAAGGCGGCTTGAAATAGGAGAGAGACAGCAAACGTGGCAATGGGTTTGGGGCTGGATATAATTAGCAAAGAGACTTAAATAAAGAAAAAGAAGAACAAAGTTTAGATGGACATGAAGTCAGAACTATGAAAGCTTCCCACAGCCAACGAGCTGGAGGGAGAACAGGCTGAGGACTAAAGAAATGCTACAGCAGCTGGAGTGGATTTCCCCAGTGTGTGTGAGGCTGTGGTTGCCATGGCAATGACAGTGAGGACTAGGCATGAATGTATAATAAGATAACAACCAAATAATAGTACACAATAAAGTAAGTAAGTAAGTAAGTAAGTAAGTAAGAGGACAATTCAGCAGGAAAAGATCGGAGTAAGAGATCCCTTCAGTCTGTGTGGATTTGTGCTCTGGTAAAATGACAAAAACTGAGACATCTAAACACCTCAACATCACTCACAATCAAAGTATAGTTCAATTCACCCAACATCTCTTTGCACTGTTTTATGTGTCCAGATGACGAACGATATTATCGTAATGAAGACGGACAATATTTTCATGCATTGTTGTGGAGACTAACAAATCGTAAATATCGTAATGTTTGAGAATCATGCGGAGAACTCAAGATGTTTATTTCCTGGTAAATCGACAAGGGGTCCTCAAAAACCACGCCCACAGAGCATCCTGCTCACGCACGCGACTATCCCCAGTTAATCCGGTGTTATCCGAGTTGTGCCTGCCGAAAATTGCATTCCCGTCGCAGGACCGCGCACTGCTAAAGCGGAAAACAACGCATCCTCACTTGGATGGATCCTTATCATCCTTTAATGTCTGTCAAATAAATACACACAGCTTCTTTTTAAAGCTAAAATAGGAGGGGATGCAAATCTCGGCAGCTCTAAAGTCAGCTCTGCCGAATAATGCACCCTGACTATATATAATGCACAGGTGACTTTAGAGCTGCCGAGATTTGCATCCCCTCTTATTTTATCTTAAACATAAGTTTCATGCAATTCTCGGCAGGCAGGCACAGCTCGACACAACACCGTCTCGTGAAGTCCGTCTGGACTGCAGCTTGTTCTGCTGACGGCCGAAGCTGTGGTTTATTAACTTCTTATGATACATCCATGGGCGGAAGTCACCGGTTGCCATAGAAACGGTTTGATCCGAAACACCGGCCTGATTCTTGAGTTTTACTTACGGTAAATCGTTCCGACAAAGTACACCGCGTCACACAGGGAAACTAACCTATCCCGTCTCCGGTTGGTCCACTGAAGTCACGTCAGTATGTAGCAGCGGTGAGCTTACCCTTTAACGCGTAATGCATCCCTCCTATCCCGCTGTACAGCTCGAGCACCCGCACACTCTCCATGACACCGCGCAGCTGCCGCACGGCACCGCACAGCATGGACGAGAAGACACGTAAAGAGGCGCTGCTCGCGTTCTTCTTCACGGAGAGCAGCAAACAGCGAAATGGGACATTACCGCCACCAACTGGTGTGAAGCCTGGAGAAGTTTACATAAGCCTGGAGATCTTTAGCTCAGTCTGGAGAGCTTTACCTCAGCCCGGAAAGGTTTACCTCATCCCGGAGACGTTTACCTCAGCCTGGATAGGAAATCAAATAAAAGAAGTTTACATGAAGATATTACACCTTGTAATAAATATTAAATTTAAAGTGGATATTTGTACCATATATTATTTTGGTTAAACACTATTGGTGGCATGGTGGCTAAGTGCACTGCACTGTTGCCTCACATCGATCCCTGCAGGTGGCTCAGTGGCCTTTCTGTGTGGAGTTTGCATGTTCTCCCGATGTTCACTAGGGGTTTCCTCCATAAATCAAAATAACCCCATGGAAAAACATGCAAGAAGAACGGACTGCTGCCCTGTCCCTGACCAAGACAGGCATGTACACTTGGACCTGACCCTGGAGGAAGGACAACTGGATGGGTTAAAGGCAGAGGACAAATTTCATCATGTTTCATGTTTGACCATTAAATAGTCTGACCAATAAAGTCTGACCATCTTCTTAATGGAATCCATTTCTCACTTATTCTGTGAATGTACTTACAGTATTGTCATATATGCACTGTTGATTTATCGGAGGCCAGAGTGCTTCAGACCACACCTCACGTCTGACTACAGCTTCTCTTTGACTGTGTTTCTAAGATAGCAGCGAACAATCGGAAAAAGACTTTGTAATAAGAATAAATAAGCTGGATAATATATGTTGAAGTTCACATCTTCCTCGAGCAGTTTGATGCCGTCTATGTTTTCTTCTTTTATGTTTGATAATGTTTCAAGTATGAATATAAGTTGTTGAAATGTCTGTTTTTAAATATAATCAATTGAAATATATATTTCTTTGTACAAAGTATTGTAATATGTATATATATACTGTATATGTAAACTGTATATACATGTGGAAGGAAATAAAGAGAAAAAAGCGTGGTATATTTGATATAAATGAGTTTTTCAAAGCCACTCTCATTATTAATGATGTCATCTCTCATGTAATAGAATAATCACGGATCATTCTCCATCTGAACTGCGGACCGTGAGGTTTCGGGGCATGGTCTAGTGAGCTGGAGGTGTGGTTGAACGCATCTAGGCACAGGAAGTATCCTATTATGGGATGGTGGCTCTCACATAAACTTCCGGTAGGGTGTGAGCTTGAAGCGAAGTCTCTGTCAGGAATCAAAACGCGAATATATACACATAAATTCCTCTTTGTCGTCCCTCTGTTCCAAACGGTAAGTCTCTCCGGTGCTTCCTGTCCCCCGTGTCCGCCCAGCCGCCTCCACTGTGCGCTGGAGCTGCCGTTAAACGCTGCACTCGCGGTGGTTGTCGCTCTCCTTTAACGTATTCCATGAACGAATGACGACTTTCCTAACTAACGACACTGTCTAACGGTACTCTTGTGGATCCGTGTTTTCAGAAACATGTCCAAGTCTCTGAAGAAGATCGTGGAGGAGAGTCGGGACAAGAACCTACCCGAGGTGGAGATGTGCGACAGAGGCATTTCCAACATGTTGGACATCCCGGGACTGTGTAAGACAAGACCACCACTCCCGTACACCGCCAGGCTGGCTGCTGAGCCTGCTGCCATAATGCCCTCCACTCACACGAGTAGTATGATTGATAGTTTTACATGAGTATTATTATTTTGTATGACACGAGTCATGAGATACGAGTAAGTGCTGATGATGTCACATCAGCCCGTGTAAGACAAAAGTGTATTCAAACCTCACAGATGGACAAATACACGTTTAAGCTAATAAATGACACGGTGGCATGCTTAGTGCCCATCTCCCGCCTCTGTGTCGTGGCTTGTTTGCTGTTGTTTGTATTGTTTTCTGGCTCTATATGTGCATTATGTGTTGTACTGCATGTAATGTATTTCAGTGCTCAAAAGCACATTTCCATTGAAGGACATTGCACTTCTTTTTAAGATCAGCTGGCTCAGTGGCTGGCCCTCAAAGGCTTTTTAGTAAGATTGATCAGTAGATATATAAATAATTTGCCACCAATCACGCATACCAGTTACTGATGTCAAACCACACTCAGTACTTTTGCTGGACTGTACATGAAGAATGAGTGTGAAACTACACACACTGACCCTGTCCAGATTAGTAGTCCCAAATCAAAAGCTTCTATCTCTAAAAGCACTTAAAACTGACTCCTGATCAGTCAGTAAGAGTTAGTCAGAGTCAGTTAAAGTCACTCAGTCAAAGTCAACTAGTTCGTTGCAGTGCTGTGTTGACTTGATGTCCATGTCGTTTCAGTCACTCTGTCCAACATCACTCAGCTGGTCCTCAGCCACAACAAGCTCACAGGTAAGCTGCTCTGCTGTGTCACTCCCAACATGTAACTGTTGTTTCTAACCACTGTTTTCACTCTATAAAGAATGCCACCTTCCAAACCCTGACTCTTGGGAAGCAAAATGAAATGGAAAGTTGGAATCTGCAACATGTAACATAGTTAACAGCTGCATGTACGAGGCTGTATTGGGCCTCGCTGCAGTTCTGCATGAAATGATGCCATCAGGTGGGGTGCAAACACAACAGAGTTTAACCAGGCTCAACTTGTTCTTCAATGCAACACACCGTCATCCGCCAGGCCACTGCATTAGCCAATCAAATGCATGCAAGCATAAATTCCTGGTAGGTTGTAACTTGAACGTCTCCTTTTGACTATCTTACCTCCTCACGGTCCTTCAGCATGGAGCTTGGGTCATGTGATAGCAGGAGGCTGTATACGGGGTCCTGTGTTTAGGACGGACCAGCAGAGATCTCACGGTGTTAAATGGCATTTGGTAAGTGCTGACTCCTGGTAAGATGTTCTGACAGTGCAGCCACGTAACGGAGTCCCTCTGGGCTGCTTGTGGTTGTCCCCACTGAGGTGGCAGCGTGGACTGTCACAGTCTGTCCCAATTTGTTCATGTAGTAAACATGGCGGCTCATGTGTGTCTGTTACAGTGCTTATATTCCCTGTGGAACTGGAAGTATGTACGTATTGAGTGGCCATCTTCATATAACAGCTTATTGGAGTGAGGTGATGTAATGGTGTTTTGCACCAGCAGAGGTCACCACAGACCCATCAACACACACCAACTGTTCCAGTGATCCAACAGGCCTGCTACAGAGTGATGAACCAGGTTCCCTCTCCACTGTGACTTCAGTCTTTGTTTTGTCAATGCAAACAATGAAAATCTTCTATATCATTTTTTTAAAGATAAGTTTTGTTAATTTTCAGGTGCTTGTTCCCTGACAGTATAGTCAGAGTGTGGAGGTCAAAATCTATTCATTATGAAATTATGGCAATGTCATAATCCAGATTGGTATTGGAAGCAAACCTCAGATAACAGACACCGTTGGATTTCTATTTTATTTTCATCAGATAAAACAACCTGGTGCACCTTCTCGTCAGTGCCCGCTTATTCAGTGACACGTTCACCTTCTGGTGTGTGTTCTAATCTGCTGCTGGAGATTAAAGATTACACACATCACACTCTGCGAGGTTATTTATAACCAACATCAGACAGAAATGGGGATAACATAATTGGCGTAGCTACCCACCTGCAGGCATTCTCCAGGTATGCTCAGTAACTCCAGCCTTGGAAAGTAAGAAGTAAGTCTCAGCGGTCCCACCCTGCCAGCAGCCTGTGAAGGCAGCAGGAGCTGTCGCTGTGTATTTTGGCTGTACAGGACAGCAGCGTACATACCTCAGATCTATGGATCCACACTCGTTTGACACTGTTAGCAGAGACCGGAATTATACAGTCACATGATCAAAGAAAGCTTTTGTATCACATCTACACTTCTGTCATATATATTCACATGCTCTCTCTCTCTCTCTCTCTCTCTCTCTTTAGTCCATATGAGTTAAATTTTAGAGAAAGCTCTAATTTAGTTGCCAAATCAATGTTATAGTCAAGAGCTAGAACCAAATCGCAGATTCTATTATATGAATTGCCTACAAGTGTGGCTGTACAGCAGCAGGAATCTCAGTTGCTTTATTTACTCCAGCTGTAGCAGACTGGGTGGGTGATCGGTGCCCTGATCTCTTCAGTCACTTTGATTCAGTGGGACACCTGAAAAACGTCCTCTTAAAACACCTTTGTGTGTCTGCATGAGATGGAATAGCTGGGAGCTGCTGGGAGCTCACAAGGACTTCATATGATATTGCACATGCAGCCCCGCTTCATGCCTCCATGCCTGTCAGACAGGATGGACGTTCTGGGGACATGTTCATTAGAGGGAAGAGGGGGAGAGCTGTCATGGCGCTAACAATCCTTCATTGCGGTTATCACACTGTCATTTCCAGACACCAACACTGAACGTCACTCGTTATGTGGTTGCCTTCTCGCAGGGCACAGCACACAATACACCGACATGCAAACATGCAAACCGCCAGCTCCCCAGGGCACAGCAACACACAGCAGGGCCGAGGAGCCCATATGGAAATCAATATCCTATATCGTACGGAGGACCTTTGTAAATACTGCAGGGTTGTCCACCTGGATCGGAGCTGGGGTGTTCCATTGATTGAGCTCTCGTCAGTGGCCCACGGAGACAGAGGCCAGCTAAATGAAATGGATTCCTGACATCCTCAGTGAACCAGTGGGACCTTTTAAAACCAGCAGCTCTTTACTGACTCTCAGACACTCTGCAGACCTACCAGATGTATCTGTCGGCCCCGGCACTGGGGTCCGGGCTGCCCTGCCCCCGTTTCACTGCTCGAACACCAACACTGGTGTCATCCTAACAGTTTGACATGAGGAGCTTTGTAAAATGTAACCAACTGCCCTCCGGCTACACCGGCTGTCACACATGTCCTGCTGCAGTGTGTGGAAACACTGGAATCACACACACACACACACACACACACACACACACGCTGCACGGGCCGTGTACATTTTAACCATTTGATTTCACCACTCGATTGATAGCAGGGGAAATGAAAATCAGCTAAACATCTTGTAACGGGGCTCGTGTCCTTGTCCTGATGTGCAGACTGTGTCCCCTGGGGTTTAGCTGCAGTGTAAACAGACTTAATGACGGGGTCTTCCGTTCCCACAGGAATCGCTTTTGTCCGCTCCCATCAAGCAGCCCACGTCCCAAATAATCAGTGAACACTGATTTTAAATGACAATTTTCTGACAAGGTTACATTGACAGGGATGGTTAAATGCAGCTCTTTCTATATGTACAGTTTACATACTCCATCATTAAAAGACTGACACACCAAACAGGAGAGAGTAAATCCTGTTGAGGGTAATCAGCCCGTATTCTGCTTTCTCTGTCAGCGGAAACAAAGGATTCCCAGAGCCCAGGGTAATGTCTGTAAAAGACTTGTCATGTCCAACCAACAACCTTACTCTGGTTAATCAACTCATTGTTTCTTCACTGTACTAAATTACTTACATTGGGGAGTATTAATATATGATAAATCCCACCTCCCCCACACATATCTCATGGTGTCTTTTTCCAGTGTGAATATACTCAACTGTGGTCAAAAGCGTGAGACGTCCAGGTTTGTGTCAGTGTGGCACACAAAACAAATGACTGAGTTTGAAAGCTGCCGTCACAGTAGCTAGGGCCTGTGATGGAAGAGTCACCACCTCTGCTCTTCTGTCAGTGCACGTTTTGTTTGTCATGGCTGTCCTCGTGCTTTCTCATGAATCTGCCTCTGTCACTCTCCTGCTGTTGCTTTCAAAAGTCACACATCAAAGGGCTGAGCGGCCGATTCCTGCTCACTTCACCCGTTTCATTTCTGCATCGCTGCCTGGCTAAGGACCAAACAGGAAAACGTGGTTACTTTACTAAAGAATGATCATTCTCTTTCTCCCTCCTGGGCCTCACGCCTCCCCTTCTCTTCCACTCATCAGCCCCTCACACACTAGATTGATCTGAACCATCTCGGCACTAGCCGTCCACCAGGTGTCTCTCTGTGAAATGTATGGTTCATTGATACAAACTGGAGTGAAAGCTGACCCCACGTTCTGACCTACACTTGTATTTTTTACATTTTTCATGCAGAGTTCATAAGTAGCAGGTTAAAGAAATCTGTCGTGATGCTCCACACACACACACACACGCACACAGGTCCTGCTGATGTAGTTCCAGTATGCCCAGACCTCACCTCTCCAACACTCAGTCTCCTGGCAGCATTCAGGTCAGGGCCTGGTTGCGTTACCCTCCTCTTCCTTCCACTGCTTCCATCTCTCCATTGATCAGCCTGATAATCCCATAAACTTCAGTTCTTTGTTATCAGCTCACTGATCCGTGACTGCAGACCATAGGGGGAATAAAACTATGTGGAAGTGAAGACAGAAACTGCAATATGTGCTGTTCAGTTGTCATCATGTAGAGGCCGGCATAGAGGCTCACCCAGAGCCCCGCTGCTGAAGAAGATGAGCTGCATGTCAGGAATTCTTGCAGCTGATGAGTGCTAACTGCACTCTGTGTTATGTATTAGTTGGAGATAAAGAGCTATGAACATCTTGGAGAAATGTTTGTGTGTGTGATATGCTTGTAATTTCTGTGCTCTGTGTGTTTTATCCAGCGGTGCCTGCTAACATCTCTGAGCTGAAGAACCTGGAGGTTCTTAACATGTTCAACAATCAGATTGAAGAGCTGCCTACTCAGATCAGCAGTCTCCAGAAGCTCAAACACCTCAACCTCGGGTATGTCTCACTCTCCATATCTTTCCACACACACAGAACTGCGCTTGAGCAGAACAGTAGAAAGTTAAGTTGCCTCTTGTTTATTTACTGCTTCCCTGAGGTCAGGCTTGTCTGCGGTCTGATCTTCCTCCTGTTTCCTTCATAAACACACGCTTCACATTCTACCTCCATCGCTAGATTCCCTTTCCCATCTCTGCTGTCTGTCTCCACAGTGGAACCCAAATCACCCCCTCAGGGTGTTCCACAGACCAAATGAATGGATCAGAGAGCTTGTTTGAAGGGAGGTCTTTAATCAGGCTTCAGTAAGATTCTTGTGATGTGTCACCAACAATTTGGAATGAGTGATAATCAGACAACACACAACAATCAGTGTACATATAGTGACACTAAGAGTCATTTTTTAATTCAGATTTGAATACTAATCCAACCTCCTCAGCGTTCTACGGACGTGTTTGTGCATGTGTGTAACCCATTGATGGGGGAGGTCACTTCCTCACCGGCTGGCTAGAAATACTTTGTGTGTTTAGATGTGAGTGCAGGCTCACACAGGCAGGGTGTCAGTGACAGGAGGATTAGGAGGGGAGCCTTGGTGTGTATTGATCCACAGACAAACATCATCTGGATAGTGTAAGCCTCCTACTGCTATTCAGGCTGTGCATTCACTTTCATCGTCTGTTTGTTTTGCTCGCGCTGTGTGTGTGTATTTATCAGTGGACATGCGCCTGTGTGTTTGAACCTTGAAAGTGCTTAATCTCATTTGTCAAACACACATAATAGAATTGAAATAGAATAGTTGTCCCTATGACCTGTCAGTAGCTAACACACACACACACACACACACACACACACACACAAACACACACAGGCAGTCCACTGGTGTCTCTTACATCATCAAATCCTCCCTGTCTGCTAATCTGTCTGTTCAGGCCTTTGAGCTGCTTACTACTAATTTGGTCACTGACGTGGCTGATGGTTGGTCCACAAGGACAAACAGCACCAACCTGACCACCAGTTTGGAAACATGGGATCACCATTTAAAAGTATGGCGGCACATCGTAGATGATTCCTGCAGCTGGAGTTATTCTCTGCTGTTCTGTCTGGAAAGGCTTGAAACAAAGTGGTTTGTATAGTAACGTGTAAAAGTGGGAGTGGCTCCAGTCTGAAGTCAGAATCAGAGTCAGAAATACTTAGGTGGTGCTGTAGATAGAAGTTCCAACCAAGTCCACTTTCTCACCTGTACACTGCATCACAGCATGAAGTGTGCCAACACCCAAACCATGTTTCAGACTCGGTTCAGCCACCTGTGCTGCACTTCATTTGAAGCAAACTGACTCAGGTAATGCTGGGAAAGCATCAGTTCATACAACCAGGAGGAAGGCATGAGGGCCCAATGTGCGCCTGTCTGGATGCATTTTGACAACCCCCACCCTGTTTGTGGCCCTCAGCTTGGTTCTTAATTTTATTTTTAAAAAAGATGCTCACTGTAGTTTTAATCAAAAATACTCAAAACAGGAGGAAAGTCCCAATAAACTCCACAGTGTGTGTTCATGGTGATGAAGGAGCAATATATTTGTATGGCTCAGAGGAAGAAGAGAAATCAGGCTGTGATACAAACACACTTCTTGTTAGTAGAAATAGTCACTGTTGGTTTGGCTCATAGATTGTATAGAAAGATGGACGACGCTGGACGAGAGCTGCCATCAGTGCGCTGGTGACTTCATGTGCAGTAGTGATCCGCTGTGGAGCCGCAGGATCGAGTTCCTGCCTAGACAGCCGCCTGAGCCGATCGCAAACACACTCACACAGTCAATCATGATGTTTGCCCATTTTAATAGCATCAAATAACTAATTAAAACCAATTTATCAATAAAACATGAACATGATAAGAACTACCTAAAATGACAGAAACCCTCTTTGGGAATAATGTATTTACAGCCTTCCACCAGGGAACGATCGAGATGTTTTGGCCGTCACGTCGTCCATCTTTATATACAGTCTGTGGTTTGGCTCTGAACATGGGATTAGTTAAGAGCAAGAAGAATAGAGAATTTTGGCAGCCTCATTCTTTAAAACCACCTTTAGGTTGCCAGACAAAGAGAGACACACACGTGTTGTAGTCGGTTTAATCCAGTAAACTGTTTTCTTCAACTTCATGAAAACAAGAACCCTGGTTTCTGTAATCAGGAAGGGGTTTATGGAAACCTAATTTCCCCAGGGAGACTTCTCTTGGAGAACACTGATTTCTCTGCCATGTATGCTGTCTGCCCTCTCACTGCTCCGACACACACACACACACGCACAAACACACATACACACGCACACACACACATACACACACACTTAGTGCTGTGATGGAAAGCTCAGCTCAAAAGTCACTGCGCCCGGCCAACAAATAGCTCCGTTTTTTTCCGGATGAAATAAACAAGCTAAAACAGGTTAATTAGTGAGCCCAGCCAGGTTCTGCCAGTGAACTCCTAGGTTTGATTTACCGGACCTACCTAAGTCACTTCATAGACATTGTGACCAACAAGCTGATGGTTCCATGTAGCCTTTCCTGGTAACTTACAGACTACATGCAAGCTTTGTCCTTCTCCCAACCGTAATCCAAACCCTGAGCCACTGAGGAGCCGCTTTAGGAGATAACAGGCTACAACAAAAAGAGACATCTTTTATTCTGACCATTTTACTGACTGATATGAAATACTTGAAAATCCCCTCCAGACATAAAATAATACTGGCTTGAATAATATTTTATGTCTAATATAGTTTTTCCACACAACATTCAGTTGCCTAGTTCTTTTACGGCTACAATAAGGAAACAAACATTAGCTCAACCTTGTAGTCGGCAACTTATAAAGAAGACGCCATTCCCGAGGATGAGTTGTTAACAAGAAGGATTTTATTGCTAAACCAACTAATACTACACATTAACCAAACTGTGGGAGTCTAGAGGCCTGGCCAAACATAACTAAAGGATCAACCACATAAGGGTCTGGGTCTGGGTCTGGGTTCGCCACATAGCAGGCCGTCTGACCCAGTTCTGACCCCCCCACCCCCGACCTTCCAAAACTGTGTATAAACTAAATAACCTGGACTGCCAGACCTGCATCCTCAAAAGAAAGAAACACAGAACAAGGACGCATAGAAACAACACTGAATAATCAGAAGGCTGCTTCGTCTGTGAGAGAGAGGGGAGCCGGCCACTAGTTTCCAGATCAGTAGCACCTGAGAAGGAGGGAGAAGAATACAAGAAGGTGGGAGTGCGTAAAATTCTCAACACTTCCATCTACTCCTTCTCGCTCATTGAGGGCATTTTTTTTTGTATGCAAGGGTTTAACAGCTGGAGATGTCTCCTATTTCACTTACAAGTCCATGTTTTCATGTCACACTTGGGTAAAGTGTGTACTGGACCACGATTGTTGTGCTGTCACAAGTCCTGCTGGTATGCACACACCTTAAACTGAGATTTAAGGTGAGCTCAGAGAAACTTTCCTTCTTCTGGCTCAAGCAGCCAGAACACATAACAATCAGCAGCACACATCTTGGACTGGAGCCGGAACTTCACCACTTCCTGAATACAGTGGGAGCCTGAAATACCCCTCTGCTGATGTGGGGGTGTGAAGACCAGCTGGAAGCATGTTCCATCAGCCGTTGGCTTTCATTGTTTCTGTTGGTTGGTCGATATTAAACCAGCAGGAAACCTCTTCTGAAATTACTCTGATGCGTTGTTAGTAAACTGGTCTTTTTTCAGTGAAATGGTCATTATGCTACTTGAAATAGCTGCATTGCATCTTGTCTGCTTATCTCAAGTAAATGAGTCTGGTACCATTTGTTGTAAGGCAACAGTTTGAAATGACATCACCTAAATCTGGACTGAAAGCAGCAAAAGACTCACATATATTTTTACATTGGTGGGTTGTGTGTGTGTGTGTGTGTGTGTGTGTGTGTGTGTGTGTGTGTGT
>JAVQJL010038634.1:0-36850 GCA_036024295.1 Nannoperca obscura
AGAGAAGCACACAGCTAGGGGAAGAAGGTGAATTAGTAACAAGCATTAATGGGATATGAGTGTGTACAAATGGAGAGGGAGAGAGAGGAGCTCAGTGCATCATGGGAAGTCTCCCAGCAGTCTAGGGTCTAAAGGGTGGGGCGCTCAGGGGTCACCTGAGTCAGCTCTACTATAAGCTTTATCAAAAAGGAACGTCTTAAGCCTACTCTTAATCTTTGATACAGGATGTTCCTGATTTTTGCAGATAATTCACCTTATCAAACTAACTACTTGGATAACAATTTTATCAAAAAGGCATAAACACTCTCATTAAACACTCATTACAAATAGTTTGATCTTATGTTTTGACATTAGGTGTCCAGAGTTCAGTGGGTGGTGAATTGGCCAGTTTTCTTTTATAACAGAATAAAAGGGCACTTTTTCATATAGAGACTTTTTATATTTATAGAGACCCCATTGTGAGCAGCACTAGGCAACGGTGGCAAAGAAAAGAACCTCGAGCAGAACCAGAACCATGTCATCTACATAGACCACTTGGATTGACAAAGAAGGGGGGGGGGATGAGAACATACAGTAGTACAGTTCCACATATAGATGTAATGTAATGGGCACTATATTCATATAATTCAATGCATAATTCAAATGGAGGAACTACTCACAGCTGCATAAACATTTGGATGGAGATGAAACTGGTTGATGGCCGTGTCTTGTGTCATTTCCTTGTGTCATTTCCTGTTAGTACAAATGACGCTACATCGATTTCTTGAATTCCACCTGCAAAGACAGTATACTATAAAAAGAAATACAGCATAAGAAATAGGGGCACAGTTAGGGTCAATTGGTAAAAGATGTTGTCTCGTGCTTCTCTTGCCCTCCAGCACCACACAGCACTGGAGGCACAGCTGTAACTAATATAAGTAGCACTGACAATAATGCCGTCTATTGTCACTGCTGGCTCATTAGCTAACCAGCTAATGGGTAAGCTTAACTTATATATATTAGGATTTTTACTAGCAGCAGCTGTGTTTTCCATGTAGGGACACTTAAATCTCTATAAAGTGCTGTTATAATTGTTTAAGTGACTTTTTACACTATGCAAAAAGCACAATATCTTCATGAGTTGCTTTTCAATTATGTCCCAAGCAAATAACCAATGTAATCTAATTCACTGCTTCACCAGGGGCCCGTTAGAAACACAGAGTCTGTGTTGCTGAATGGAAACAACAGTGATTGAATTCTCTGGAGACAGCGACAACAATATGATGTGGAGTGTCCCGACATGTCAGAGCATACCAAAGCTGTTTAGTGGATCTTTCAGGGACTGTAAAACTTTTGTTACACTTTTAGTCAAACACATTTTCTTTGTAAGCTAGCGGTGAAAAACAAATGATGGAAAAAGTGAATTTAATTATGCATCTTGACAGCAGTCCCCAGGTACTACACAAGAGTGTAGTACCTGGTACCTAATGAAAGTACCTAATGTAGTACCTAATGAAACGTGTTGCCTTCTCATCCCCTCTCTAGATCATCCTGAACTCTATGCACAAGTACCAGCCCAGACTACACATAGTCAAAGCAGATGAAAACAATGCCTTTGGATCCAAGAACACTGCCTACTGTACTCATGTCTTTCATGAGACAGCCTTCATCTCTGTAACATCTTATCAAAACCACAAGGTACCGCCCCTATCAGGAATGTACAGCATGCTACAGATATTGAAAGTAAAGTTAATGTAAAATTCTGATGACGCTCACTCACTCCTGATTTTCTGTCTGAAGGTGAATCATGTTTAACTAAGTTGGAGAGTTTAAAGAGTAGTAAGTGATTCTAGGTTTAGATTGATTACATTTAACTACTTAGGTGCATGGGTGGTGCAGGGTTTCCTGTCCACCACAGCAAAGAAAATTTAGCCAGTGTTCCTTTAATTACTTGATGATTAAATAATATGGTTTGGTTTACACTAAACAGAAAAACAATCTTAAATAAAATTTAATTTTCCTAGATCACTCAGCTGAAGATAGAAAACAATCCATTTGCCAAAGGATTCCGAGGTAGTGAAGAAGGAGATCTGCGTGTTTCAAGACTACAGGGGTATGTTTGCACAAAAAGGAACCAGAAAATAAAACGGATCCTGTAGAACCTTTTAGCAAACAAGTCTCTTTTGTGTATGGATAAAAAAATCTACGTCACCTCCTTGAGGTTTGAGTGAAATTGCAGCCACGACAAACTCATTGCTTTTCTTTTTTGTTGCCGATACTGATTTATAGGAAAGAATATCCGGTGATTTCGAAGAACATGGTTCGCCAGAAGCTCATCTCCTCGCATGGTCACCTAGCAGGGAAGCTTGGAGCAGGAGTTCTCACAGGGCACACTCAAGTCCTCTCTCCTTATCAGTACGACACTGGGGTTCCTTTGTCTAACTCAGACCCCCAAGATCCTCTCGTGAACCACTTCCCTCAGAACAGAGATCCCAGCCTTCTGTATCACTGCTTCAAACACAGAGGTATGTTCTTAGCCACCATTCTCAGATGTGCCCATTAAGTCCTCTCTGGTTGAAAACGAACAACGTAGTTAACTATATCACTTTGCAGATAATGCCAGACACCTGGAGCTTGGATGTAAGCGGCCATATCGGGAAACATCATCTGCAGTATCAGAGGAGCATTTCTTTCGTTCAGCTCCCTCTTATGAATCACCCATTGTGTCTCATCCGTACTGCACTGAGGCAATCACCTCTAGAGAAGCTTGTATGTACGGTAGTATGGAAACAGAGTCTGGATCTGGGGCAGGGGACACAGACGACCTGACCAATTCCTCTTCAATAAATTGCAACATGTGGGCTACAATGCAGCCCTACCCTCGCTATAGCATGGAGGGTGTCCCATACCAGCCCTTCACTACTCACTTCACCAACGCTGCCACGGTCACGCCTGTTGTTCCACACCCCACATCATCCATGGCAGCCCGAACACAGGCTGACATGGGGGTCTACAACTCTACAGCCCAGCGAGGTCTGCCTGTCATAACTCCTTCATCCTCCTCTTCATCCTGCTCTCCAGCTGTTCTGGGATCCAGAGATCGGTCAGGCCATCCATCGTTGTATCACAAGAAGCCAGGGTCACCGCTCCGGCCTCACAGAGATTTCTCAGCCTATCCCACACAAGGCAGTATATCCATCCGGGATCCATCCTACCAGTACCAAGTGGGCCTGAGTAGTGCAGGGACTCACTGGACTGACAGCTAATGTGGACCACTGGAGAAACTAGTTTTGTCCAATGTACAAGTCTGAAATTAATTAAGGTTCAAAACCCTAATGTGGGCTGCTGATGCCAAGCAACGATCCATCCTACCGGTATCAAGTGGGCCTGAGTATCGAAGGTAATCAATTGACTGACAGCTAATGTGGACAACTGGAGGAACCAGTTTTGTCCAATGTACAAGTCTGAAGTTAATTAAGGTTCAAAACCCCAATGTGGGCTGCTGATGTCAAGCAATGATAATGAACTACAGCCATGATCATTGCCAAACTGCTCTCCAAAGCCATTTATGTCCATGAATTCTCACTGAAGCACTACACTATTAGATACAACACAGCAGCTGACCTAGCTGATGGAGCATGTTTAAAACATGAGGCTGCCGTTATTCTGTTTTTGTTGTTGTCCACAAGTCCAGCAAAATCCCACCCAACAAAACCAGCAGTGAGTTAGTCCAGCTCTCAATACTCATCTCCAAGCTCAGGTTCCTATTGAAGATGTAAATCTTTAAAAGTTGTTTAGTAATTTCCAAAAACAGCTGGGCACTGTAGTTTTCAGCAAATGTTACTCAAACAGGAATAAACCATTTATTTGCTTGTGACTATTTTTACCTGCTGTCTAATGAAGTGAACCATGAGAGCTAGCTCGGACAGTTAACTCAAGTCTGCCACTTAACTCAAATGGCATACTTGTTTCACTGCAATATATATCCAACGTACCCTTTTAAACCTGGCACAGTACTCACTGTAAGCTGTCAGGGAGTTATTGTTGTCATTGCCTACTTGCCTGATGTGCATACCTTGGTGCATGATTGTGGGGAGTGACAAGATCAGAGCGAAAGCCAAATACCAACTCTCTGTGTATCCAACTTTCACATAATAATCGATTCTGTGTGAGTTGACTGACTGATATACATGTAATGGGCTGGTGAGTATTTCTGGTAGCAGGACGGTGTATATGGGACTGACAGTGGCTGTGTTCATAGTATTAAAGAAACATTTCAACCTGTGCAACAGTGTGGCTCACTGATGTGAAAATCGCAATATGTTAGTGGTTTGGGTCTTTCATGGGATTTGTTGACTTATTGAAAAACATACATCTCGAGCCGTATAGAAAAGGCGAAGGGGGACCGTGATCAATTTCCAAAAGTTATCACAGCCAAGCTCCTTTGAGTCATAATTATTCATGTGCCAAAATGAAATTTGCTACAACTTGATGTAAAGGGTAAAAGTGCAAATTGATATGGATCATATCAGAATTTAAAATAATTGTGCATACACTTTAAATGAGCTAGCTATGTATGACAGTCTTTTCCTATGATGTACATAGCAAGAGCAAGTAAATCAAGTGAAAGGTGCACCAAAAAAAAACACCCATCGTGAGACTTTCAACAGGTCTATGCTAGTTGCATGATACTAGCACCCATCTGAAGAAAACATCATGTTGTGAGTGCAAGAGTAAGCCAATACTGTGGTTGGTCGTTAAAGCTTGGCTCCAAACTCACGACTCCAAACAATATTCTAGTGAAACGGGACAGCAAAGAACTCTCAGGCAGAACCAGATGGGGGCTTAAAGAACAGTTGTTAAGCCATGGTGAATACCGGAAAAAAGAGCTGCACACAAATCCCACTCCCGAATGACTTACTTGGAAAAAATCCTTGCTAGACTGCAAATACAAAACAGCCTGAGTAGTCAGGGAAGCTGAGAGAAAAAAGGCTCCCTGTAGGCGTTCACTTACATTTGCAAAGGACAGATTATTTGTAGGATATGATGGTGGTCCCTCGTGCATCTGTGCATTGTCCCTTTATTTCATGTTGTTAAATTCAATATAACATTTTTGAATATATTGACATTTTTGCACACCTGATAAATAAACATTTTCATGCCTCTTAATTGTTTGCTATATTTAATCCAAGCCGAACAGTGTACAACTAAACAACATTTAATTCATTTTAAATAAGATTTCTTTAGAAATTGACATTTTTGGTCCTTGAGACTTTGCATATCAAAGCATTTTCAAATTAAGGTCATCCTTTGACAGTATGAACTGTTGAAAAATCTGTCATTACAGTAAGAACAAGCAGCCTAGAATCACTAGGAATTACATTCATATTGGATGATTCTGCAGCTCAGGATTGATGTCCAATGTCAGTGGTCAGTACCTGTGCAGAAAGTGTGTGCCCTTTGTGTGGCATGCAGGAAATGCATCCCTTCACAGACAAGCAATTATGATTGATTGATTGAATTTAATTTGTGGTTTTCAGAATCATTCAATGTGGAACCTTCTCCTCTGGCGATAGGCTTGTGTTTTAATTGATATATGAGAGAATGTCATAACAAACTACATGGCAAGATTAGCAGATGTTTCGTTCTTACTTGCAAAAACACAGTAGATTTTATACCAAATAAATACACCAGTCAAAACATTTTAATAGCAGAAGACTAGTTGTTCTGGTGTCGACAAAACACAAATCATACTGTTGAATATAATCTCCAGATTTGAATGGAACATTAAATCATATACGGTCTGCTGGGTAAGTTGAATTGACAATCAGACATTACGAACTTTAAGAGGACATATAGATACATATGTGTTTGCCTGCCATCGTGGAAACAGTAACCTGCCAAAGCTGAACATTTAAATGCAACCCTCTCTCATACATAAGCTTTTCATTTATGTATTCATAAGGACAATGCACATTAATCAACATTTGTGTAAATGGGCCAGTGTTAGTCAGCAGGCTCATTTTCAACTGCAGTCCTTTTGACGATCTATGGTGACGTAGTTTCCATTTCATTTGAATGCGTCTTCAAACATGGCTGTTTTTCAGAGGCCGCGGTCTAGAGTAGGTCCATGAATTCTTACTTAAGTAACTTCTACATTACAAACATGGTTTCACTGTACAACCCACAATTTATAAACCACTACTTGGCTACTGTATGGTGCTGCGCAATAGACTCAAAGAGATGCACTTACAGAAGAGTATCCACTTGGGTAACAATCAGTAAATGTCGAACAGATCTGCTATCAAAAGTCAAGGTAAAGCAAATTTGCAAAGTAGAGACAGCAGGAAGACACCATCAGCACACAGGGCACTGCTTTCTCTCACACAGAGCTCACAGTGGATCATGAGTTATGCTGATGGCTAGGTCCTGGTTCGTGTCTCTCTATCTCTTTCTCAGCTGTTGATGCATTTCACATGAAAGGAGGCTCTTGGAGCTACCACTCAAATCAACAAATCATCAGCAGGCTACCTTGAAATGTTGAGCTATAACTTGCCTGATAATAGTGATCAGACATTCATTTAGCTTTCAAAGTATAATTTTGGTCACTCCAACCTGATTTGCTTACACGGCCATACTTGTTATTTTGCAAAACTGAACTACAGATCTCCTTAACTACAACTTGCGTCTAGTCTTCCTTGCTGACCATTTTCAAATAAATGATGTGTAGTTTCTGATGTTGAGCAGTATTTTTCCTATTGTTTCTGGCAGCCATTGGCTTTCATTCATTTCAATGTGGCAAAAAATCAACTGGCAGCCTCTTGAAACTTGTTTCAGGTGTGTAATCTATCACAGTGATCATCAAGTTCACTTTTTTCAAACCTTTTGTTAAATTTCAGGAGAATAGAAACAAATAGCTGCTTGTAATGAGAGACAACTACATCCAAAAATCTAATACACACAATTAGCATGTATTACTAAATGGTTAGCTATAATAAAGAGTATGTGGTTTGCAGTAAATGGGCTAAAACATGCAAACATTTTCAATGTCTGTTGAATAAAATTAGACATATTAAAATATTCTGATGATACAAAGTACATTTTCTTTTATTTCTGAAGATATTGTAGAGGTGATACAAAAAATCCAAGGGTGCCAATAATGTTGACCAGAACTGTATTAGTAGTATATAACCATCAGTTCTAAGAGACAGCGTTGGGAGTGCTGGATACAGCATAGGACACAGTACACAGATTTACACATAGGTCATATTCCCAAATGTGGCTGTTACATCTTATAAAAATAATAGCACAAAAGAAAATAATGTATACAATAAAATAAAATAAATCTACTGCCATTAGTGATCTCCTTACTCTGGTCCTGTTTAAGCTTCAGCTTTTAATATTGATGAGAGAGCAGAACTGGACTGCTGCCGGGGCCAACCATATCTGTAAAAAACACAAGGCAAAGTTTGTAGTCAAATATATCGAACTATTCCATGTTGTATTCAAAACAACAGCAAAAGTTCAAAGTAAGTACTCTTGACATTAAAAGGAAAGTAACACACTAAAGATCCCTGACTTCAGTTTAATAGTTCAAGTTTTTTAGTCAAAACTTTAACGGTGCATTAAAGGACAGGCATATTGAAATTTATGTTATCTAACTTTCCACATAAAACCCGAGTCAATCTCATTATAAAGAAGCCAAGTTTAAGCCCCTTATGGAGCACAAGTTAACCAAGCTATGTATCTCCAGTGAGAGACCCTGGGCCTGCAGTCCATCTGGAAGTCATTGAAGGGAGATCTGGCCATTCCCCTCTCCCCTGCGTCGCACTGCCCTTGCCTACTGTCGTCCCATAATCCCATCTAACAGCCGCCTGGGCTTGGCTGGCCCATTCTGAAACACTGATGGGCTTAACTTGGCCGTCTTGTAAAAGAGAAAAGCCCGGTTTTTCGGCAAGCCACTCCAAAAAGACACTTTAAATATCTGAGGGGGATTTAATATCAAGTCCATTAGGGCTATTCTGGAGCCCTGTAAATAGTCAATTAGTGGATAATTCTAATTTGATCCACATGCAGAAAGATCTGCCATGGAAAGGACGAGGACAGTCTGGGGCAGATCACCATCCATGGGCCACCAGTACAGGGTGACATTGTGCATTCGGAGTAAAGGATAATGAACAAGCTTAGGTGTTTAGCCTTGTTCCTATTATTCCTTCTTAAAAATGATTCATTGTGTACAGGAGGCCAGAAGAACACAACACATATGGATTACTAACAGTGGGCACTGCTCAGAAGAGTGGGAGGCTGGAGGACTGGGCCAAAAGAGCATGCTGTGGGTTCAAAGCTCTGGTGGAGGGACATTAAACTGTGTTTGTGTCCCTTGATCAAACATACAACTGGTTGGCAGCAGTATAAACCAAAGCTAAATCTGCTGTATAAAACAGGATCCCTGCATTCCAAAATGGCTTTGGATAAAAGCATCTGTAAAAACTAATAATCATTACAATACGTTCCTGGAATAGACTGTTAGAGAGGAAAAAGACACAGATTATTTACTTTTTACATTGGAAAAACTCACATTCTTTAGAAATGACGTACAATGTCAGCAGAGACAGACAAACATACAGTACAAAGTGTTGTCTTTGGACTTGTGGCTTTGAAGCAAGTTCAATGTGGAACAAAACAAAAACCTAAATCAAACCCAAACTACTATCAAAATCTATACCAAAGTAAGGCATGCAGATACACTACTGTGGTGAAATACAGTGAAACACTGCAGACTGCAAAACAAAGAGAGCCAAAGGAGCTCTGCTTCCTCCAAGCAGGGTCATAAATTATCAAGACTTTTGGAGAATAAATGTTTTTGAAAGCTTAATAAAATACTTGTGAAATCAAAAATGAAGAGACATTTCTTTTCGGGAACCTTAACTGCAGGGGTCATCAACTACATTTGTCCAAGGGACAGAATTTTTCAAAGCAGACAATGTGGGGGACGGACTTTCACATTTATATATGAGACCTAATTTACTTATTATTGTATAATATTTTAAAATACAATATGAATGTTAGTTTTGTTAACCTATCAGTGTGAACACATTTCTAAAAAACACATATAACTAGACACTTGACATAGGAAACGCAATTGCATAATGCAGTCCTGATTGGCAGGACACGTAAATCAATTTTGGTGCTATCATGGTCCTGATTGGTGGAAAATGCTTGCAAGAAGCAGAAGGGAAGGAATTGTTTGTCAGACGCGCAAAAAGGAAATGTTAAATAAGAGCATGTGAAAAAAATAAAAGGAAAAGTTAAATGAGAGCTATAAGTGTGGCACAAGCCGCATTCCATTCATAAAAGATTCAGCGCACAACCAGTGTACAAGCACAGCTTGCCCCCTACTTGTGGGATCAAACCAAGAACCTCTGGCTGGGAGGCAATAGCGCTAACCACTGCACCATTGTGCCACTATCCTGAACACAGCAGTGCTTTTCTTCCTCCTCGCATTTTCTGAATTCATTTATATTGTGCGGGCCGGATGGGAAGCTTAGGCAGCCGCCAGCTGACGAACCCTGCTTTATTGCATTTCACTGGTGTTTACATTCAAATATTTCTGTCTACATTATTCGAGCATGGTTGTGAATGTTAATACTTGTCTGCCTTAGCAGACTTTTTCTAGGGTCATCTGAGTAAGAAAACTGAAGATTTGTGTTAAGACATTAACATGAAGCAATCTGATGAAATACTTATTGATCACATCGACCTATATGTCAAAATGTGTGAAAATGAATGAACGCAAGACATGAACCAACAACTTCAGGAACTCAGCAGCAGATGGACCGAGTGTTGACAGAGGAGCACCTGCATCATCCTACTGTGTAGGAAGAGCAAAGGATCTTGTTCTTTAACACAAAGGTCTGTCTGTAGGGATCCTTTGCATAATGTTGTCAGACACTTAAAATAAGCTTAAGTCTGTCAGTCTGGCAAAAAAGAAAGAAATGTTGTAAATATTGGGCCCAGGTTTAAAAATACCAGTTTCTCTTTAAAGACTTCACTCCACAGAGAATTCACTGGCTCTCTACAGTGACGTCTTTGTATGTTTGAAGGAATCCTCAGTGGGACTGCTTGAGCAACGCTTATTCACTTTATAGCCAATAGTTAAAGGAAAAAACGGTAAAAACAAATTCCCAAGATGTTGACCTCTTCCTTTAAAGTTGATGACAAAGTGCATGTTCACCCTGCTCCAAGGCTTTGTGCTGTAGTTAGGCTATCTGTGACTCTGACTAACATGTTAATATGATATAATACAATCCTGTCTGTCGCTCTGATAATAATAATAAACGATAGTGCCTCCACTGATTATGCTGTAGACGTAACAGCACCTTTGACCCTGACCTACTGTGTAGTAATCGTGCAGGCTACTGACCCATGTAACAGCAGGGAAAGTAACAGTCATTGTATTTCTGCTTAGGCCAGAGGATTTCTCATTAGCACCGTGATACTTTTTCAGTTTCTAATACATGAATTCAATTATACCAGACAATTCTCTTTCACAAACAACACAGACAAGTGTCACCCTACATTAATAAATAAGGTAAACAACTTTTTGTGTAGTGTCTGCTGTTGAAGTAGTGCAGTGTACTTTCATTCTCCAGCCCTGAGCTACATGGTTTTGTGTTTGTAAATTGAACTATACAGCGTTAAGCCTCCTGACCTCTCTATCTGGCTGTGTTTTCTCTTTGGCTGCTCTTTTTATGTACTTGAGGAAACATTGTTAATGGATCCTGTTAGTTACTGCTTGGTAGGTTAAAGGCTCTTACTTTTATACTGCAATCAACTTCACGTTTGGAGGCGAAAGAGTAATAAAAGGGTAAATGTCAACGTATTATTGTTGAGACCAATACTTTCTTCTTGTACCATAGTGTAATAATAAGAATGCTAGAACTGTTCCATTCATTTGATTTCATACACATATAATAATCCTTGCTCTCCTTCATGTGCATCTACTATAAGATGCATTATGGTTTCAAAGTAGATAGTCATTGTAATTTCTTCTTCTTGGCCACTAACCTCCATTTGTTGCTATCTGCATCTGTAGCTTGTAAAGTTGAGCCCTGCTATTAACAAATAACAGATTGGACTTGAATATCCAACCTGCAACTGAATATAAAGCGTTCATTTATTCCTTGTGAAACTCAAACAGCTGTTGCTACTGCACATAAAAATGAAGGTAAACGTGGTTCAACAAAATGTTTTATATGAATTTGTTATAAATGTCTATAAACATTTGAGTTGCTACTAAGCCACACATATAGGACATGTAATGCTAGTGCCAAAGTAAATACATGAGCAGGAGCTATTTAACATATAATATACAATCAGTAAGGCTTAAACCAACTTCTGGATTCTGCTTCCTTCTTTCTGCCCTCTGGTCTTAATAAATGTTTTTAATTACAAACAAGTTGAATCACTGGAGCTAATATGCTACATGCTAAGGATGGAAAACTTAATGATTGAAAAAGTCCAGCTGTAATTAAGGCAGATAATGAGCCATAACCAAATGTTTCTCAATAACACGTCTGCCTCACCATCAGCCAAGTGAGCTCTGAGATGCACCCTTTGTGTCCCTGATTATTTCCTTTAACCTGCTCAGCCCTGTTTCACCTCTGGCAGGAGCCTATTTGATGTCTGGCTTTATAAGCAAGCACCATGACACAAAGACCCAAACCCCTCCACCCCACCCCATCCAGATTCATCGCGGCTTAGTGGGTCCTTTCAAACTGCAAGCCCCTCTTTAACAAATTCAACAGATTTACTCATCCTGAAAGCTATTATACTTGCTTGTGTTGTTGTTTACGCACAGGTAGGAGAGGGGTCTCTAATGTGCCATGCTTGGTTATTTCAATGTGGTTACAAATGACCTAGCACCAGCTGATGAACAGAGAAAATAACAAACGGGAGACTTCTGCTGGTCTCTTGGGAAGGCGCTATGACCTCAGCGAACACACACTGTACAAATAGTCTGAGGAGACATGAGGAATTGCAAGGTAATGGTATGCAGAGTAGGAGGATCTCCTCTGGAGTACCTATACCCTCTACTGGCTGAAATGTGTTATATCAAACTGGGATGAATTTCAATCTCTGAGGTTGAGCATCTGCATTTGTCTTGGGATGTCAAAATGTCATAATATTTATATTAATTAAACACTATCCAAAGAGTAAACAAATGTTTTATTGAGCTATTTTTTGAACATGAAAAATGAATTTGTTATGAAATGGGGTAATGTGTTTAACCTACACAGAGCCTGGTTGAGCAGCCACTCTCAACCAATGGGCCGTGGCCATGGTGCTCTGAGTGAGCCATCTAGTGGGTACTGCCAAATGGTTTGACTAAAATAAAGTTAGTTTTATATCGAAATGTGCTTAATGATTCACATAAATGAAACACGTCAATTAAATGCATCATTTAAATACCAGTGTAAACATGGTTTGCCACTGTTAGCTAGCTAATGTTCCCTCGGATGCAGTGACACAAAATGAAGAAGAAAAAGTGATGTGGGAGACAACACAAAGCTCCAAAGTGAGGAAATATGAGCCGGAATACATTCAATTTGGATTCATAATGGCCGGCAGTCTCATGTGCGTAGTGTGTTGACTGTGGTGAAATCCTGTCAGATGAGGCGCAAACACCCATCAAAGCTCCAGAGATACTTAAACACAAAGCAAGGAAGGTGGTTTTCAACAATCAGTGGAAGTGGACCCTAAGTTACAAAAGGTCGAGAGTACAGACTACTGCCACATAAGCATTGCTATACAATGCTTTGCTAAATGTATTTATGTGATACTAGACATACTCTCTTAAAGTTATAAAAGCTTGCAGAGTATGTCCCAGTGACTGTTAAAGGCTCAGTTAACTCATAAAAATGACAAAAAAGAATTGCATGGAATACACAAAATACTGTTGTGTATTCTGGAAAGGTTTTCTTTGCATGCTTTTATTTCATCTTTTGGTCTCATGAACTTTGTGTTTGTAACTTGTGAAAAATGAATTGAGTGGTCTTATTTTACCAACGTGTTCTAAATAAGTCATTATCAGTCTAATGAATAGCTGCATAACTTAATTTCATACTCATATCAATGTATTTTGAGAAGAAGAAATAACACTGAACTGAGGCTGCTTTGACAGAAAGAACACCTCAAGAGGAGCCAGTCAGGCAACCATCCAACCAAGATGTTTGTCCTCTATTAGGACTGTAATCGCAATGCTCTGAGCCAGTTCATCTTTAGCTGCTGGCCTGGTCCGGATCAAGTGTTTAATTTGATAAGTACGGTTTACCGAGGATCACACGCTGTTGACAGGCAGGTTAGCCAAAGTAGGAACAATCCCCCTGAAGGTGATTAAGTACCTAAAGAAAGGCTGGGTGAGAGGCATAAGACCAAGTTCCTCATTTTGCACGCTCTATGCAGGTAGAGCGCATGATGGGATCAAACAAAACAAGATCACGATTGATCCAACCTGCATCCTCTGCTCTCCCAGAGCACACGCATAACAATGTCACACACAGTACAACCAAATAAAGCGTAAATACATTCATTCATTCATTCATTGTCATCTGACTGGTCAGTTGAAGGAACCATTCGAAAGCATTTTGATGAAATAACTCATAAATAACAATAATTATTTAAAAATAATGTCATGCTCAAAGCTTAAGTTTAAATTTTGACACAAGCAAGAGCAGCCCTGAGCATGGTACATTCTCTCAAGTCCTTACCATGCCAACTCACAAATTTAAACATTTTGCATTAGCAAAACAACTTTGCTAGCCTCTACATCAATGAAAGCCAACAGGCCAATTACATTGTGAGGCATGAAACTGGATTCACTGACTCCACTGAAGCGCCTTACTGGTTCTTCCCTTCCACATACATACATACATACATACATACATACATACAGGATTCTGGGTGAAAATTTAAAAATGTATGAATATTAATGTAGGGAAAGACATAAAACTCTCAATACAGGTCATTTGAGAATTGAGGGGAAATATATCTAAGGTCACAGACAGAGCAGCATTTATATTTCCAGTAACAGCATTTTGTAAATACTCTACCTGGAGAAAATAGGTACCATGACAATTCAAAATTCTTTTTTTATTTACAGTATACTGTATCATTTACGGAAATACAAATCACTAATTGGCTTTGACTGTTCATACATTTTTCCAAGTGATGTCATATCACAATGACTTTAATCAACTCCAAGGCTATTTACATTTGAGATGAGTTTCTATCAAGAGGTTGTGGGAATTTAATAAAATGACTGACTCAAAGGCTCATGTCATTTACAAAACGTCTTATAAAAGGATAAGGGGAACTCCCCAATGGTGCTGGTCAAAAATAATTGTTCAAATAAAATCGTTTAGGTAGTCTAAAGAATTCAAAGATTAGCTAGATTCAATCTTTGTTGCATTGACACCACAAACTCAGAAAATCAAGGTTTCCATCCATGAATCTCAAATCAGATCTCAAATAGCTTGTCAATTATACAGAGCACGAAGGTGCCATGTCATTTAGGACTGTAATCATTGATAAGTGGGCTTGTGACTGCTTACTTATGATACATCTTGATTTGCATACTTTTCTTAATGAATACAAAAGAAACTCTGCTCTTGGGCTAAGCAGCTGAAGTGTAAAAAACAGCCCTTTCCCATCTCAGTAAATCTCAGTAAATCTGGACACCAGGTGTCCTTACAGCAGGTGTTGGATTACCAGCCGGCCTTTCCAGGACACAACCCTGTGTCCTGCAACGTTAGCGTACAGTAAGAGGACTAAGCACAGGTAAGAAAGGTAAACTTGGGGATTTAGGTCCTCAGCTCTGACTCAAAATAGTCTTAGCAGGTGATTTGTGGCTCATCCCCTCTGGGTTTAGGCTGTGACGATCTGACAAAGCCTGACCATCAAATCAGGTGTCTACTTAACGCAGCGCAGCCAGGTTGATCGGGGAGATGGCTGAAGAAGAGGTCGCACATCCTGTTAGTGTAGCTGTTTAAAAGGGTATTTAAAGGGTGATCCCATTATGCTGGATTGAAAACGCCATAATGTGTTCCAAAACAGGTCCAGGAAGGATTCTGACAGCAACTACTGGCAGGGAACATTTGCAGAACATATGCTACGTTCTCGTCACGTAGGAGGAAGTAACCTGCAGTCGTGTTGGTCTAAGAGAGTGATTAATAGATGTCACGGAAGCCAACTGCAGACAACAGGACTGTTGAATTTCTGTACTGCTCAGACTTCAAGACAATTTTTGTTCCAGACTGTTGTCATGTTGACAAGGGGGTGCCCGAACACCCTAAGTGATCATAGGTCACAAGATCATTTCAGTTGGAGGGATCCAAAAGTGGAGCAAATGATGGTGACATTTGACCAAAGAACGCAAGAAGACTTTTGGTTTGTTGTAGTAACGAAGCCTGACGAGGGAGAGAGTGATACTGTGTTCAGGAGTGTCAGCTGCCTCCATCCTCCCCCAGTTTGCACTTTCTGCATCTAAGTAGAGGCTCCGCATGGTGTACATTTTGTCATCTGCCAATGTACATGCAGACCATATGCATCAACAAACGCATGCCTGCTTTCACACCTCCACACATCCGACCAATCGAACATTACAAAAATGGTTGGAATCATACTCTTCACTTCTTCATTCCAGTGTCAAAAATGGGGTTTCGCACTGTTAGACAACCCAACAAGCACTTTGTTTGGAGCACAGGGGCCTCCTGGCAGAAGTCTTGTAGTCAGCAAAGGACTACACCTAGATAGAGGTTGTGTTTTTGTCACTAAGCAAAGTGGGTAGCATCTTTGTGCTAGCAATGCTACACTGCAGGATTATTTGAGTTTGCATGATTGACAGAAAAGCTATGAAGAAATAATGTAGGGTCATACAGGAAAAGCAGCAAGTTTCAGTGTGTCTCCAGTGTAACAGCCTTTTTAGAGCATGACTAGTCTCACTCCTGTGAACCAGCCGCCTGTCCTTTATCATCTCAAGCGTTTGTTTAGAGTCTTGTCATGTAGCCCTTGGCTTCTATCATGAGGTAGTGAAGGCAAAACAAGCTGAGTGATTACCATCACCAGGGCCAGGAAGGGTGGGCAACGGCAGGGGAACTTATCACGTCCATCTTGCAGTCGCTTTTCGATGAGACTTAAGCTAATTTGCACCTCCTCTCCTCCCGACCCCAGAGCCTCATGTCTGATGTGAGAGGATGACACCTCCCCTTCCGTTGCCTTCTCCCTACAGGCCACACTGCTCATCAAACCAACTCTAAACAAGCACAATTACAGTTAATGGGTTGGATAGGATCTCTGTCCTCTTTTTGCCTGTGAAAAACATCCGCTCACTCTGCAAACACAAGTCCTGAGGTTTCTTTATAATGGGGATTTATCCAATTTTAACGGCTTCAACTTTTCCTGACACCACACATCTCAATCATTCAATACAACAAGCTGGATGAAACAGTGTGTTATGTGAAGACGTCAGGGTGTAGGAACTGCTATCTCTGATGGCTTGGAGCCACAGTTGGCTATCACTGGCACTCATCTCACACAAACACAGACAGCCCAAACAATGACCAGCAACATTTCTGATAGCACAAACAACATCCTGACATATTTACACAGGAAATTAACAAGACAGTGTGTCTGCTGCAGCAGGAGCATGCACCCTGCACTGCATGTGAGAGAGAGAGGAAGAAGGATGGGTGGGAGAGAGAAGGAGGAATTAAACACCACTTTGAGTACAGGTTCCCTGAGGTGCAGCCACACAGATAACTATCTTGCTGGGGCGGGAGATAACAAGGGGGACAGCTACTAGTGCTGGAAGAGAAATTCAGATGCATTACTCAAGTAAAAATAGTAATAGGGACAGTAATGTAAACAAGAAGTACTCATTATGCTGACAGAATCCCTGTGTTATATTATTGGATTATTATTACTGAAGCATTAACAGTCTTTACCGTTATAGCTGGTTGTGATGGAGCTCATTTGAACTACTTTATATACTGCTGGGAAGTTTAGTAGTATGTAAAACAAATCTTACATTTTAAATACTCAGTATAGCTTTTCAGAATCTTAATCTACAAAGTAACTGTACTAACAGCTATCAGATAAATGTAGTCAAGTAAAATATTCAGATCAAATCAAGTATCATTGCTATATCACAACACTTTGACTGTCCCAAAAAAAACCATACTTCACAGCTACTTTTATTCTTAGATTGTTAAACATTCTTAGTTTAATTATGTATCACTATTGCTGTGCCAGCAGCAATAGTCTACAAATGGCAATGAAAGCTGGACCATCTGCCCAACAATTTAACCCAGATCAGGACGTCCCCCAACTACTGGTGAGATCTGGTGTGTGGATGCTTACTGGTCCAGGAGGATGTTTCCCAATGATGTTGATCACTGCATGACCTTTTCTTTAGCTTCACAAGCAGGCTGAAATTTCTACTTGTGAACTCAACGGGATGAACTGTTTTTTAATTACTGCCTTTTCCCCACTGGGAGGTGAGATGTAACAAAGGTCTCTAGGCCACGAGAGACTTTCCATTGCATTTACTCTTAAAAACATTCCTGCATAAAGGAAGTCCTTAATTCATTCTACAAACTTTATGATTTCAGTTCTGCATAATCTGTATTTTACTGTTAAAATATGTATTACTAAATATCTTCTGTCAATTATTTTGACAGGACTGTCTTGTTCAGTGTCTTGTTCAAGTATTCAATAACCTTTGTTATATATGAAGTAAGTACTGACTAGTTGGAGGAAAAATGATAAGGACAGTGATCTATGACCATTTCTCAAAGTCAATAATTACAAAGGCCTGACCTCAAATAAATGAGTTCTCTCAGATTGCCTCTCGTTCCGAAGCTTATTTTTCCATTAGTACTCAGTGCTGCTGAAAGGCCAGAACTGGATAAGGCTTTAGCTGAGACACAGCTGTCAAGCAGGCTAAGAGAGCAAACATTACACTTTTATCCATACCTATGTGCAAACATACACACAGACAGGCAAGCAAACACATGTGTGCACAAACACAATTCAAAAGGTGAGAGGTAGAGCACTCCCTGACACCCACATACTAGCTGAGAATATTTTTAAGGTTTAAGCTCCACTCCCTTGTTTGCAGCGTGTTCTTGACGCTTCTGGATGTGTTTGTCTCGCTGCTGTTTGTGTCACAGTGTGTGCTAACTAGGTGAGAGTGCGTGGGGATGTTTTTGTTCGGATGACATGAGGGAATCCCTGTGTTTGGTTTGTACGCTTCTGGAGTTGACACCCATAGAGACATTGCTTAACTTTGAATCAGTTAACAGTCCCAAGCAGTACGCTCATCAAAACAACAATGTGTTTTGCTGGGGGAGTTTACACTGATAAGAAGAAAATGAATAGGCTTGTTTTTGATTAGTATAAAATAAAGCTATTCAGTACTGTATGCTAACGGATCTTTAATGGAACCTGACTTTGGTAGGAAACTACATATCAGTAGTGAGAACAAGCAAAATATAAATGGAGCTACAGAATATTGCACTGGACTCTAAAGGTCACAGCACACACAAAATTAACTGGACGACATGTCGTACAGCAAAAACCTACAGACACAAGTGTTATTACCTGTTCCCAAATGCCCATGTGGTCCCCATTAAGCATACTTAAGCCTTAAAGTGCAACACACACAGGCCATGTGGAGCGTAACGTCATTTTACACTCATAGCGTCAACTGTGTCATACATACAGAATGAGTAGTCGAGGTACAGTGGCCGGGATATACTGATCCAGGGAGTGAAAACGATAGAGTTGTTGCTTTTCTGAAGCAGTGACGTGTTGATGCTATGAAATAGTTCTGTACAATTTAACGTTACCACAGAGCAACCATACACTGAGTTAGTTTAGTAAGTACACCTAGCTGAAAGGTGTTAATATACATTTATTTCAACCAATTTATAGCAATGATGGTACACTGCTCAGCAGAAGACATTACAATTCAATAGCATCAACAACTACAGCCTCCAACATGACCACAAATGTGTCTGTCTAAAACTGTGTATGTAAAACTAATAAACTGGGAACTGAATGTATAAAGCATCTGAATCGGTGCAAACAAAGTTCACTGTAGCAACAGTTCACTGTAGAAATAGTCAAAGAGAATTAAATGACATATACGGTGCGTGACTGTAAATCACCAGTGATCCCTTTTGTCAACTTAGCACAGAGGCAAAAGGAACAGATACTGAAAATCAAAGCTAAGCCATCACAACGTATGAGTCTCAGAGAGGCACTGTTGATGTCATCTCTGTTGCCATTTTTCAAAATAAACTCCTCATGGCTTCTTCTCACCCAGTGGCACTGTGTGCAAAGCACACTAGTCTGGCTACAATCTACATGTTCATGAGCTAGGCTAAAGCGGTGCCATAATAGTAAACGGTTTCAGAACAACCCCAGGCTCAGCAGGGGCTCTACTCTATAGATCAGCTGCACACAGAGCCGTGACCAATGTTTTCCTGCTAACTGGTGTTGTTAATGGTTCATCCCTCGGGATACCAGTGTTGGTTTAGGCCCAGCATTGCTCCACTAGTGTCATTTTGAATGGTGTCTCCATCCTAGGACCCATGGCTGTCTCATTAACGTCTTTCAACATTGTTTCATGCACTTAATTTCAGTAACAGTAAATCTGTTTGGACAGATTGGCAAAACAAAAGTGACAAGATGAACTGAACGATGGCGGTGCCTTGTTGTCTCTGGGTAAGCCATTCACTTTAGAGAGCTTTGTTGGGATAGGAAATGAGCAGAATTAGCTTAAGAAACAGATGTCTGTTTTTTGCTGGGGACACAATAGACATCACGGTAAAACCTGGCAACAAAGCCTAATGGTAAGCCTTTGGAGGTTAGAATACTATTGACAGCTTAATCGTGTCGAGTATCTACAGGCAAAGTAGGGAAACAGTGCCCCACTCTGTCCACAATGAGTAAGACAGATGGGACTGAAGGGCAGTGTGTCAAGGCCAATAAGGCTTAAAGACTGCAACACCTTTGTGTCACGGAAAAAGGATAATTAGGTTGCCCAATGATCAGTATACACATATGCCTGCACCCTATAAATTGGAGATATAGCTATTATACGGGGTGCATGGGGCTTTGTCCCCTCAAAAATGGGTCATGACTATAAACCACAAAAAGAATAAAGGAAACTGCGTACAAATTGGTTGTGGGGGTGGATGCTCATGTTCTCTGACACTGTCACCTGCCCACCCTTTTTGCACATGGCTGTGTTTGGCTGTAATTTCACACAGCTGGGATGAGACTACCTTAAGCCTCCTTTTGTGTTTCTGTCAATAATCATGTTTGCACTCTCATGATCCTGTGGCTTTAGCTCTGGTAAGTTATTTGCTGCTGCACCTCTCCCACCTACATGACTGACTGATGTATGGCTTTTTTGGTAGACAGGGATCAACATTAGCAGTTACTAACATGCTTTCTTTCATTTACTGCCTTTCATCTCTTCATTCTGCCTCCCACTTTTACAGTGTTTGGGCAAACCACCAAAAAACAGCATAACACAAAAACAGGATGAGCAAAAGGTTAGGATACATATTAATCATGAGAACTTTTATCTCACAATCACATTAGGGAGTAGCTGCCCTTATATTATAGAAAGATGCAGATATTTGGTACAATTTATCCCACTGAGTTTTAGCTTTAGCATAATGTAATTTATATTTTGAGATATCATTCAGTTAAATCAGATTTTCAAGTAGGCATATGCTCTATTCAATGCAGAAGCCATCTCTTTCTTATCTACATGGAAACATGTAGGCCCCTTTCAAAGAACTATTTCCAGTGTTAAGTTAAATATCAGAGCATTTCTCTTTGACATGATGTCAGGAGAGGATGGGAAATGGTTGTCTGTGTTAAATAAAACCTTATTTTGCTGTTTAGGATAGCATTGTCAGTCAAAATGGGCAATTCAATCTATTAGTTTATTCTCCACTTCATGTCATGTGGGGATTAAAGTTTAGAGACAAAACTCCAATACCAAATTTCTGGTCTAGCTCAGGCTGAGCTAAATAATGTGTTGATGCAGTTGGGTTTGTTTTACTGGTCTGTTAGAAAAACTAAATAATGATACCTATTCAACAAAACTGACAACATTAAGATAATGTTAATTAACAAGCTAAGAATGTCCGATGGGGTCGCCCAAGCTATATTTTATTAATGTAGGAAAGCGCCAGAACAATGCCAGCTGTTAGTCCTGTTGTCTCACAGTGTGGTGTGTTGGTTGCTGCCCTGCCGGTATCTTTTTGTGGAGTTTGCATGTTCGCACTGTATCTGTATGGGTTTCTTCTGGGTGTTCCAGTTTCCTCCCACAGTTCAAAAAGGTTAGGTAAACTGGAGACTCTATACTGCCTGTAAGTATTAATACTGCCGTGAACGGTTACCTGTGTAACAACATGTGTTAGTCCTGTAAAAGACTGGGGACCTGTCCAGGGTGTACCCCAAGTGTGCTGGGATCAACAAGTTCTCCAAATTAAACGTCAAAAATGTTTTTAAGCGCCCTCTAGAACAACTCGTGTCTTCTGAGCTGACACCTGGCAGGACGATATGCGTCAGTGTCTTCCAAAACCGTAATCAGATACTGTTTGTTAGGTTTGTGCACAAAGAGGAAATATGTTTTGGGTAACAATACATACTTTGTTAAGGTTAGGGAAACATGTGGTTTGGATTAATATTACTACTTTGTTAGGGATAGAGGCAATTTGTTGTCACGGTTACAATAATAACTACATGGCTATGGTTATGGAGTGATCATAGTCATGATTAACAGAAATCAACATAGACTTGCAGAAACGGGAAACGTACAGTGGTCTCCTGCGTTCAACTATCCACACCAGCCCAAGTTAGCTGACTTCCTCCTTTATTCTACATTAATTCCTACAGCTACTAGAGGGCTTTGTTGCTTGAACATTAACAAATGTCATTTTGGGTCACTTGCTGAAACATCGTTTTTCTTGGGAGGAAACACATGAATGAAAGTTTAGGAGAGACGTCTACATAAGAGATGATGGCCAGGGGTGACAGATAATTCACTATCATCCAACCAGTCATCTATGTAAGCTGTAATGAGAATGCCCTATTTTTCTAATGAGGCACAGACCAGACCTTTACGGGGAGTTTCTGGTTTTGATAGGAAAGTGGGTTTATAAGAAACACACTGGGCACTGGGAGGGTCCTTTCTCATTCCAGTCCAACACCAAAGCTACCTACGATCTTACTGACCAGGTGTCTTGGTAGCCTGGTGGTTAAGATGCATACCACATACTATAAAAGCAACGCCTCCAACTTAAGTCATCTCAAAAATATAACAAACTGTCCCGTTTTGTTCAAACAATATGAAGTACACTACATATTGTTCAAAGTCCAAATAAAATGGCCTTATGGATCAAAGGAGGATGTGGATGGCAATAGGATTATACATCAGGTCCTGAAGACCGTTGCAGATATCTAATGAAGCTTTTTATAACCTTATTTTCACCATACAAATGCTGCATTAATACCTGTCAATTCTATTTAATCACAAATGGATGAGCGTCAAAAGATTAAGGAGGCTGTGCAAGGAAACACTAATTGTGTAATCTGAACAATGGTTACTAATTCCAACTGACCTTTGGTTGAACTTCTGTGAACTCTGTCATCTACTCTGACCTCCACTATATTACTTTCGCTTATGACTTGAATTGCGCTTGTACATCTGTGACATCTGTAACTGAGAGCTGACATTTCTGTTAAAACCTGATGTTGGAACTTAATAGAATAAGTTGCTAATACAGCCACTAACACTCATTACTGTAGGTCTGACTTAGTCTCACCTTTTCACAAATGGAGTTAATGAACCACAGCAGTAAAGTCTCTTTCTTTTCTTTTACTGAACTGAATCAAATTAAAAGGTACAAAATATTTACACGGGAATATACATCTTCATTTGTGTATGAAAAGTCTCCAGAAGGGTTGAAAGCCCTGGAACCCCCAGGGGGGGGCCCTGCAAAACACAGAAGAGATAGACCAGTGTCATTTCTCACAGGAAGAACTTGTGTCCTTTCATGAAAATAGTAGCACAAACAAAAGCACAAATGCACACTCACTAAGCCATGCTTTCACCACACGAAATACAAGGATGAAGGTTTGTTGAGTACATTTAGAGAAAGTCACCTACAAAGTCTGCTAGGAGGGCAAATACAAAAAGAGATGGGCTTTTGGAATTGAAGAAACAATGAATCAGAAAAGCAACTTCAAGCGGCACCTGTTATGGAGCAGGAGGACCAGGGTGGAGGATTGGATCGGACAAAGGCTGAGCATTATGCTGCGCTTATAAAGAGCAGGTAAGCCTATTTGCTTTAGAGGTGTTGTCCTGTGGTCTTTGTTTTCTGACACGAATAGGGGGTGAGTAGTGGACACTGATGCATGACTGAATTCCTATTAGTAGCGCTGAGAGTCTCTAGAGGACACCTGCACCACCATCTCTATGACATATTGCATGAATATGTGTGATGGAGTTAAACTGATAAGGATTTTTGAAAATGGCTTATGATACTACAATGTTTGTGGTGAATATAAGCATCAAAATCTACAAGAACTCAACGTTTGTGGCAGCATTGTATTCTTTTTAGGCTGGAGGAGCTGAAACTCTCCAGTCAATTAAATGGCATAAATTATTACCCAAACTGTCCATTGTAAACACCCATTACAGTACAGATCAGCTGCCTGGTTCAACTCTTACCTCCCCAACTTATCTGCAATGAGGGTTTGTTTTCACCACCGTTTCAGGTGAGATAACCTTTAGTTTTACTTCCAAACAAAGTAGTTTAGATCATCTGGACAAACTGTTGACAAATGACCTGCTTGACTGATTGCTCATTAAACTCATACTATCCAAATTTCATCAGTTACTATGGTGAATACAATGTCATTATTACAAATAATTGCAAAACTATCTAGCATAAAACTCAAGATGCAATGAACCCGAACTATCCTGTGAATGAGTGGGATGATAGGTCTTCAAGATATTTTGGGCTTAAAATGAATAATCATCATCTCAGCAACCGAATCATTAAAACGTGTCAACAAACACAAAGTTCTTCTTTACTGATTGGTTTTGTATTTTTTGGTCGGGGAGGCACCTCTGTCATAATAACATGAGAGATTACATTAAGTTAACAGTTGATTAAAGGCACATTTTGACATACTGGGAAGTTCATTTATAAATCTGAACCTAGATGTATTATCATTTATGATTTGCTGGCAAGTTTGTGGTTATAGCATAAGTTTCATATGTGAAGAATGGCAGCAGCTATTGATTTTATGACTGCAACTAATGATTATTTTTGATTGATTAATCAATTGATTTCTTTTGAATAACTGATTTATAATTTAGTAGATAGAATATTAGAAAAAATGCCCATTTCAATATCCAACAAGACAGACAGCTTGATTTGTTTCACCAACAAAACCCACAGACTTTCATTTACACATTCATAAAACAGAAAGAATCAGGAAACCCTCACATTGGAGGAGCTGAAACCAGCAAATGTTTGGCTTTGCTTGATAATTGACCTAAATGGTTAATTGAAAATGTTGCAGATCCATGTTTAGTTAATCCACTAATCAGTTAATCAACTAACTGTTGCAACTCTAATTGAATATATATTTATTTATATATGTTAAATGCAAAACAAAATAAACATCACATGTGAGGAGTTAAACCTAGAGGTACATTTGATTTAGTTATTCATTTCATTTTCTCTCCATACAGGCACATTCTAGTAAAGTTAGGCCACAAAGATGACGAATTGAAATGGATCATTTTAATCTAAATCTGTGTTGACAGTGCTAAGTTGAGCGTAAACAACACGCCACCCAAATGTAAATGTGGGATGGAAAACATCTACGGAGAAATTCATAGAGCTCAGCAGCACGTTTTATTGATGCCTATCTGTCCACACCTCGGTGTCGACCTGCCAGGTCATCAACAATAAAACAGGATTAATTCATACTTCAAACAGAGGGGCAGGAGCATTCATGTGCACACTTAGGACTGGTATTCAACACTTATTAACCCTTTTTGAAGTCTGAGCTTGTGCATTCAGCAAGCGCTCCATTATACATCGGAAAAGCAGCTGAATGCCCATCGCAGTGCACAGAGAAAGTGGAATCAACCTGTTCAAACAGAGATGGGTTGAGAAGTGTCATTCCCACGACGAGGTGTGCCAGCGGGCTTTGAAAGTGTGATGAGTCAGGGCAAGCTCTCGGGTATGTTGCCACAGAATTAAACACTCAGTGTGTCCTGTTTGATTTTAAGAGCTCCTGTTCTTAAATAGTCTTGTCTGTCACCACTTACAGATTCCACTGAGAGGCCAGAACAAAGAATTTTCCCGTCATGACTCTGTTGGGATTTTCCTCAGTGCTTTGAATGATTGTGTGTGGTGAGAATAGGTGTGAGATAATTGGTATAATATGTTGTTAGAAATTCATCGGCCAATGCTCTGTCCAGTCCCACGTCTGCCAGCACGTCTATTTGCATGAAGACCCACAACTTAGATTTTTCAGGGGTTCTGCATTCATTAGTGAACCTCTTGAAGCTGCGGCATGTTTTGACGCACAGTGTCCCAACACTTACAATATTTACACAAGTCTGGACCACCAACAGCTTTATGTTTTCACTCCTCCCATACCTCAACACATTACCTTGCATATCTGTAAGTCCTAAACTCCAACTCGGGCCTTCTGACAAGTAGCTTTCTGACAGCTTTTAATACCTCACCTTTCACCGCACTTTGTCAAAAGAAAGACAATCCATCATGTCGAGAAGAGAAAAGCGAAGCATTTAGCGGGAGATGAGTGAGAAGTAACATGTTTGATCTGCTGAAATATTTGCAGAAGGATTCCCAAATGTAGGAGTGCTTAAGCGTGTCTCTGGGAGTTTCCCCACATCTGTCCAGTGTGAGCAGCAACAGACTGCAAAAACTCCACCCTGGGATCATAACTGTACTCCAAACATGGATTTTATATTGCTTTTTCAAAATCTAATGCAGCCCTACTACCAGACAGAACATTGATATTGAATCATTATGCGAAAACCTGCATAATATTTTGTAACATTCACGTTCAGTGTTTTGACATTCATCATGTAGAAAGGCAAGTAGGGCATTTGTTAGGAGAAATAAACTATGATTAAGAAAACTAAGTAAAACACTATAATATATTGTTTCAAGTGGCCAGTGTCTCACATGCTGTTGTTGTGTTAAGCGTTTCAATACATCTGTTTATTCAATCTTACGCTTGTGTTGAAGTCTCCAAATTTGTATTTCATTGTCTCACTGGTACCTTAAACAACATGCCACCAATAATGCAGCACCCTGCGCTCATTTAACTTCAGGCTGTTTTCGGTCTGATGCCACCTCCATAGCCGAGCTAGACTTTCAGGTACCTGGAGATTTACAATCTAATGGCAAGCTGAAAAAGACTGTGAAGTGTTTTCAATGATCTCCACCTTCACCATCCCCAGACAGGTCTGCCTCTCAGGAAGACTACACAGAGCCTTTGTGTGCTAATAGTTCAGTAGGTCCTGGGGAGCACTGTTTAAACTAGAGAGGTCTTCTCTCTGGACCAAAACCTTGACTCAAACCCAGGTTCCCAAATGAGTAGCAAATGTTTCCCTGGACAGATTTACAAGACACCATCATTTAAAGTAATGCAAGCTTTGCAGCTCAGTAAAACATATGGCAACTAAGAGCAGGTAGGCAATGAAAAGAGGTTTGATCTACTAATCTACTAATTAAGCTGTCAGGTTGTAGAGCTGTCCATGATGGTATGGATCTCATGGTCCTTTAGACAATGTATGATTTGTTTTAGAGACTTACAGGCATGAATTATTATCTGGTTCACAATGTACAGCACACTTACATAATGATCTGATCATTAAGCTAACATTACAGCGATAGCAATAGCCACATAGCTATAGTAATAGCAATGAGGCACAGACACAACCATAACTACAGGCATACCCACAGCAACAGCCTCAGATATAGCTGTAGCCAAAGCAAAGCGTGTGACCACCTGCATAAATCAGTGGCTACAGTTGGAACATTGCTTTGTTCAAGATAAAGGACAGCAGTGGGCGTCTGTTCACATGCCTAAAACAATACGCTTACTGTAACGTGACATGAGCCTAGTGGTCATGTGATGTATGAGCCTTTTCTCTCAGGAGCAACAGCAAATTCAGAATGACATTTCTATTTGCACTGCCACACCTTATCAGGAAGACTTCATGGTGAAAAGATGGGTTGACAAATCACGTAAATTTGACACCTGAGAACACCGTTCCCCTTGTCTACCAGCTTCCAGTGTGTTTCGTTTTGGGAGACAATGAAAAATTGTATATTTTATTGGATTTTTTGACTTTACATGTTTGTGTGAACATTTGCTAATTAGCAGAAAACACTAAGTCATTAGCATAAATCATCTGACAACCTTTAATGTCTTTTGCACAGATTAAGTGAAAACTTTGATCTGGTGGTGGAGCCAGACAAAAACTAAGTGATTAGGATTCATTCTCTGGGCACCATCTGCACATAATTTCATGGCAATCCATCCAATATTACACCAAAGGCCAAAGATGTCATCCTGCTGGTGGCACTAGAGGAAAAGTCGGGGAATCAGAGAAGTAAGCAGGATTCATTCTCTGAGGACCACAAATATCTGAACAAAATCTCCAGACAATTCTGATATTTCAGATATTTCAGCCTGGACCTAAGTGGGTAACCGACTAACCGACACTGACATCTCTAGTGCCATGATGTGGCTAAAAAGGCAGAACGAGCATGAGAAAAGTGATACATTCTAATAGGGTCTAAATTAATGCTCTTAGCCTAATTTAACACATACTTCAGTCTAGAGCAGATCAATCAATGCTATCGACTGGTTTATGTGGCAGATTGACAGATCTTTTTACACCTCCAATAAAAGAAGTTCAACTGTATTGACTGAAAACAGGATAATGACATACCTTCTGAAAAATCAATAAGGGGGGAAACTAAATTATTTCCTACTCTTTTATGCTTTGTATTAATAAATTAAAGAGTGTTGAAACCAATGTAAGTGAAGGCACATTTTCATAAGTTGAAGCATAGACTGATACATGAAAGCAGGCTCTCAAATGAACACACAACTTTATAATATGGACAAACACATGGATGTATAAAATTACAACTAGATAACAACTACTGAATATCTTCAAAATGATACTACACAAAGAAGTTAAGTAGTTTAATGGATCAGAGATTCTTATCTCTGTCAGTGTTCTGCCGTAAACGGGGTAAGGTTGCATAAATGGCTAATTGCCAGTTCTTAATGCTCTCCTGCTGGGACCTTACCACAATATGCACAACTAAAAAGGCATCAGGCTTTCAACTGACAAATGGTTGCCACAATCACACTTATAGCATTAATCAGCTTATGGTGTAAGCACACTAAGATGAGCCCAAACAACGGATGTCTATATCAAGATTAGTCAACTTATAAAACCACATAGGCAGATTAGGTGTCTAATTCCACAGACCCTCTGAAACAAATCTGGGTTTATTATCCAAGGAGCTCCAAACCTATGACTCAAGCCAAGTTCTAACAGCTGCTCCAGGAGACAGATTGCTAAAGACCCTCTACTACCAGATCATCCGGTCAGGCAATCCTTATCAGGCTACATACGCTTAAAGAAATCAATTTCATTAGCTATTCACCTAATGCAACCAAAGCTGTTTATTTCCGATTAAAATAATATGTAAATTAAGGAAATTCTATCATAAAACTCAACTGGGCTATATATCAGTTTTCTACCAGGAAGCAAACACTAAAAACATTTTATTTAGAATGTTTTTGTAATGTCTTTATAATCCTCCATTCAACACCTACCATTTCTGCACATTTTATATTGGATTGCACATACTGATTTGTACAGACAGACATATCTAAATCTATATTTATTTGTAAATTGTATTTTTCTTGTTCTGTTGATTCTTGTAATTGTTGCCTTTGCTACTGAAACACTGCAATTTCATAGAAGATGGCAATTTAAATATTGTCCAATTAGGGAAAGCTGATTTGCAAAAAGGTTATTTAGCAGATAAATTCAAAATCAATGTTAATATATAAACTATAAAATATAATATTACATACCCACCACAACAAAACCAAAAAAAAAGAAGACGGTATTTATATGTTATTATATCTGTATGCATCTGTAGAACAAGACCAGGACTACTGCAGGACTGCTTTGAAAATACACCTCATCTGTCTTGGCTTACATGGACTAATGTACTGAAACGGTACAAAGCACCAAAACCATACAGGTTTTTCCAAACCAAAAACCATAGTTCGATAGAAAGGCACTGCTTAGCGTACAAGATGCTGCCTTCAGGACAGGACATGCTCTGAACCAGTTTTCCGCACGCTTCGACAACCAAAACAGCAGAGTGAGAGCTCAAATCCACCGAAGGAGGAACATGTATTCGTCTTACAGTGACACCAGATGAGAGCCACTCTGATAAAAATGGACCAGACGTGTCAGGCCGAACATTGAAATTGATTATTTATTATCTGAAATAAACAGCTTTATACACCTATCATTATGCTATAAATCATTACAGGCTACATTCTGTATAACTGTATGGCTTTTACTATGCTACATCACAACTGCCAATCAAACCAAGACACACATTTTCTACTTTTGCAATGGTAACTTTGCCTGTATGTATGTGTATAAATGCATTTTATATAGGAGGCACTATGTAGCAGCCATGTCTTAAATGGTAACACAATCCTTACTGCACCCTTAAAATGATCAATTATTCAGTAGCTTTTTTTATGGAAATAAGTAATTGTACAGATATTTGTGAAACATCTCAACTTCAAAACATCATCTGATACAAAACTTAATATCTTATTTATCAAAAATGTAAAATTAAAATGTCAAATTGCAGGATGAATTATTTACTACAGAGCAGATATTCATTTTGTGCTACAAATAAATCACTCAGATGAAAATAATCACCTTCAAAGTCCACTGGGGCACAAAGATTGCCTTTTAGGAAAGGTCACTATATCAGAGCTTGGCAAGCCTCCAATTTCATCTGTGCTATAACAAAGCACATTAAAACACACATGGTGTCTGCGTGCACTGTTATCTGAAAATGAACAATTATTAAATTGAATGCCTCCTGCAGTAACTATAAAATTATGCAGCAGGTCAGATGTAAAGGTTTGAAGGCAGGTGTTAGAGGGACGAGGAGTGACATGTTTTGGCACAGAAGACAAAGTGATAAATGATGGGGAGGGGCAGCTTATGATAACAATGACAAATTGAGATTAACAGGTCAAAATGACAGTGGTCGATGATGCCAGTAAAGTTGTGAGTGTGTCATGCCAAGTGTTGGAGTCTGTTTACTGGCTCCATGCAGACTGGAGTTTGGGTGTCTGGCAGTAGCACCCAGACAGACTCCAAAGCTTTATGTGCAATATGGTGTCTGTCAAATTCACAGCTGAACAGCAGGAAGTTGAAACGCTTCATGTGAGCACATCATGCGAGTGTCCGAAAAACAGTGAAGGGTGGACCGAAGTGTGTCCTAAACCCCTCGCGGTATGGGGGGTAGAGGGGGGCAGAGATGTGAATTCGGCTGGTGGGCTTAGTTAGATTCACACTGTGATCCAGATGGCCAAAATGTTAAGGCTATTTCACAAAAAAGTCTGTTATCTAAACATGATGTCAGGTGGGAGTATTTACTGAAAACCCAAATTGCAACACAAAACAAAGTAGAACATGATAGAAGATTCAGGCTTTGTTCCATATGATCTGGACTTAGTGCACAGCAATGTTAAAATATTTTGCACATCTACTGTCACAGCAAAGAACAGAAACTTTCATAAAGAAAATAAGCAGAGCTGAGGACAGCCATGGTAGGAGGTATTTACTGACGTTGATGGTGATTTATAAAAATGTTCAATCAGCAGAGGGCCACTTGATTAATTTGGCTAAAATCTGACCAAAATGTAGATTAATCAAACAATGATCAAGTAATTTGAAGTTATATACAATCACAATAACTACATTTATATCTAGAATCTACAATCCTGTATTTGCTTATGTAACTTTATTTAGGTAATTTGATTGTGATGCACTGGTTTTTAAAATCCATAAGAAAATGTTTTTTCATCCAAAAATCTAAAAGACTGGACCGGGATGACTAGATAACTCCGATTTGAAAGTACCACAGAGTTTGGAAAGTTACAGTTTAACCTGAATTCATCAGTCAATCAAGGTTAATCTTTTTAATCTGACAGGTCGCAGTGATAATCTCACCAGTGTTTGATATTTAAAAATCTGCTGGAACAAAAGGACTCCAGGAAACTCCCGGCAACTGTTAACGATTAAGATTGGTGCAGAAGTTACAAATTTAATGAGACAAGAGCAGTGACAGTTAATACTACCAGACCCGCAGGGGGGTAAAAAAATCAATAATCAACATTAATAATAAGCAATGTATTTTATGGCACAAATGAATAAAAGTGAACATTGTTTGCTCCAAACTAACAGGTTTAGGTTTTCAGTCAACATGAACTAGACAGATTTCCACCATGTAGAAATCTTCTGAAACACAGTAAATACTGTAGTGTTTCTCCACCATACTACCAGATTCACACACACACACACACACACACACACACACACACACACACACACACACACACACACACACACACACACAGATATAGATTTTAGGTTTTAGTTCAGTAACAAAAAGGTTTGTACAATTTTCACAACATCTGAGACATCTGCCACATGCCTATCAACGCAGCACAGAGGCATCTCCTGCCTGTAAGCCAAATCATACAAAAAGCAGCTTAAGGCTTTACAAATCAATAAGGCCATAAGAAAACGGCTGGGGCAATCCTAGAAGCTGTGATACTTTGGACTGTGTCTCTATTGGGTTACCACTGTGAATCAGAATCAGAGCGGTGGGAGTGGTTATTGATTGAAATATGCATCCTGGCACAGCATGTGTCCACTTAGTAGAAGTTAGAGGTACAAGTGATAAACAAAAGAAAACAGTACAGTAACTTTATTGAACACGCCCTCATACAACTGTAGGACATATGTGCAATACACTACTGTTTTAGGTCACAATCTAATTATATAGTTGTGAGGTGTTTTTAAAGATGTACGTCTTCAGTAGGAGCCACTGAGCTTGGGGCTGACAGCCACAGACAGGTAGGGAAGTCAGAAAATATTGAGAGATGGGCTAACTATCTGATGGCCTTTTTGGTCTTTTAAAGGGATTTGTTGACTATAGGAAACTATAATAAGTTCATAAATAAGTCTTATCTTTGAAAAATGAAAACTTGAATCAGGGATTTAATGACTCCAACTTTTCCACTTTCTTCTTTTACACCAGCATGACTGCAGCTGATTGAGTTTGTTTGTTGACTGCATCATCCTCTGTAAACTCTCAACCAGGAGTATTCAGTCGTGTGCCGTGAAGAGCCAGTGTATGAAGACTTGTGTATGCATACATCCAGGACCTCAGTTGTTTCTGACATGCCAGAACTTAAGTGGCTTGCTATGCCATTTTACAGTGGGTTTATTCGCTAGGTGAAACTCTGAACCTCATTTATATGATTCAGCCACTTGCATAAATGCAGGTCCGCTGTGTGGACAAGTGCTGCAGAAAACACAAAACTAAACACAAGCAGAGTATAAACTTCATGATTACCTAAGAATTTTTCTGAATCAGAAGAACTTTGCAAGATGCTGTGATAATATATAAGTGTTAACAATTTGGAGATAGTGGTTTCTGCCAAATGACAAATCAGGATCTTACACATTTTCACATTTCTTCCCATTCATAAAGCTTACCTGATCTTGAGCCATGTCTCGAGGGTACTGGATCTCAGCTGCAATTAAAGCTGCAGACCGAACGGGGCTTTGAGACAAACAGCCTTTGCACTGCAGAAATCTGGTAACAGAGTCCTCCTCAGGGTTCCAGATGGCGTTATATGCTGCATGAATGAGAAGCAGTGGAAAAGCAAGAAATCTTACTGACTTTAGAGGGGAAAACACTTGCCATAAAGGATCAAAGTTAAAAGTTAACATGTTCATGTGAATTTTAAGGGACGGGGAAAGCCCCAGTGTATTTATCTTTCCAAATGAATGTCTAATCGTTTACAGTTATCAGAAAATCATTTCTTGTAAAAACGTACCACTATTTTTAACCATTATGTCCTACTAGTTTTAATGTTGAACGCCCTGTTGTTGATGGAAAACATGTAACATGTATTGCTTAGTAAGTTTTCGTTGTCACAGTCACTTCTTTAATACTGTTCTTGGCTCACCGAACCAGCCGTCAACCCACCAATTAAACTGGTATCACAGTAGGGTTGCAGAGCAGTCCTTAGGGCCTTCAGTGACGGGAGACTTTGGACTACCAGCAGTGAGCCAGACTTGTGTGAAACTGATGGCTGATGGGGTGCACATTGGCAGCAGCGAGTCGTTTCTGCAGGACTAAATCTAACTTTTCTCAGGAAAGCTAGATGTTCAAATTCACAAACAGCCCGCTGTAACGCACCTGAAAAATGAAGTAACAATGAGAATAAAAGCAGTGCCAACATGAAGCACATTCACTTTGGGTAATTTTTTGTCATGGTAAATCAATTGAAACAGGAATTACCATGTGCCACAGAAACTAGTTCCTTTCCACACATAGAACAGTAGAGTCCCACGGAGCACGGCTTCTGGTCTTTGACTCTCTGTAAGAACAAAAACACAAGTCGTAAGCTTTATCGTTGTTTAAATAATTATGGCCACTTTCTTTTTATATCCAAACTTTTATAATGGCTGTTCTTTCTAAATTTTCAGTTACTGAAAACATTTTCAATACATTTCACTCAGGATTCAGGCAGATTAATAACACTGACATTTCCCACAAAGTGGAAAACTAAATGTTCATTTTTTTAAGAGCTCTGTTCTTGTCCTTGTGGATCTGCTACTTTTTATAGCTAACGTTCCTTTTTTCAGTTTCACTGCTGTTCTTTGGTCATGTTGTTGACATAGGACAGCTTTTTGTCTCTGTCAGTGTTCACACAGGATGTGGAATGCGGTGATATGACTCAACCATCCACTGTGTTTTCTTCATGGGTTTGTGTCACACAGAAAAGACTAAATGCAAAATGCAGCACTGATCTGTGTCAACATTTATTGCATTTATTCATCCTATAATGCATTGTGTGCCCTTATATTTGAAAGTTATTATTTGAATTAATACGATTATAAATATTCAAAAACAAGGAAACAGACAAGCACAGGAAAGATTATCACTGAGTCGAAGTAGTGTGTCTGTTCGCTGTGATTTGCTGAAAAAAAACACGTACCTTTCTTTTTGGAGAGCTCTTGTCAAATCCCCTGCGTTTCTGGTTGCAAGATCTCCGTACTTTTATAGCTTGGTTGAAGAAAACATAGTTAAGTTTTAGTTTACATAAATAAAATTGCTGCAGCATAGCTGGAGATTTTTTTTAAAGATACCGCATGTTGCCAAAAATATTGAAAAGCATTTAAGGGAATATTTCTACATGTTACAGTATGAACCTAAGCAGAGACTTACATTGTAAAATAAATGTCTTATTAGGCATATTCATTGTTAATGCACTTTTTACATTCTTTAAAGACTCACCTTATTATCACACGCGTATATTTAACATTTTGACAGGATAACCTATTGAAAAATAATCTATAATAAATTCATACATACAAACAGGGAATAAAAAACCACAATTGAATTTATCAATCATTTTAAATGTATTATATAATGTGATATACTGTAATCCAAGTCCAGAAAAAGCCCCCAACTCTCTATTGGGCAGCAGCTATTATGCACCTGTATATACCAAAGCATTTAAGTCATTCTTCATCAGTTTTGCTACTCATCAACATTACAGTGTGGGCAGGAATCAACTGTGGGTTTTGGTTGCTTGAGTCAATCCCTTGACTTGGTTCTTGGTTTAATTTGCTGTGTGTCCGTAGTGCTATTATATATGTGGACATTGCACTCTAGTAGCTAAAGTAGTAGCTATGGTAATAATAATCTTATTGAAATGAAATATTGCTCGGAGCATCCAGCTAGGAAAGCACCTGTCCTGTCAAACTCCAAACCTCTACAGGGAGTTTGGGTGGGGCTTTCTTGTCCATTTTTAGACTCTCCACAAATTTCTTCAGATAATCAGACACCATAAAACTTATGCAGTAGTCTCTAAAACCTAAACTGTACAGACATGTGTACCCAAGTATTTGCAAGCCATGTCATGTCACATGCTGTTTAACACCCTGGTGTCATCAAATAAAAAAGGCTTGCTCTGCTGCCCCTTCAGTTAGATGCTTGACACTGGTACAACTTGTGGTTGGTATCATTCAGACTGAAATTAAGCACTGGCGGTAGACTGGAAGAGGGCCAGATGAGGTTATCAACAGTGCTACTTCCCAGAGAGGCTGAAATAGAAAGAGTGGATTCAACACTTTGAATAAAGATATACTATTCTTTAGTCTTTTATTTGGTCTGCCTTGCACATGTTTCACTTGTTAGTTACTGCACTGCAGCAACTTCATTGTTCTGACCTTCTCCAGAAGTTACATTAACCATGTGCTAATTAACATTGGCATATACGGGCACTTACTGTTCAGACTGTACAACCTATGATTCGAAGTTCTATATAAATTACTTTACCTCTTTGACTGAGGAGCTGACTTCCTGGACCATCCACTGCAGGACTTGTTGGTCCACATCCTGCTGCTCCAGCTCCCCCAAAGTCTTCTTGTTTAGGAGTCACAATGTCAAACTCAGTTCTAGTGGAACTAACAGGTGTGGTAGGCACTTTTTTAAGAGCTTTGTGTTCCCTCATACCCACAGAGGACTTTCCTGACTCAGTCACTCTGCTGTTTACACTTGGTTTCAAGATTTGTTCTGTCAGTTGGCAGGTAGTCCAGCTATCCTCCTGCACCTTTGGCAAAAGATGTGCCTGATAAGAATTCTCCTGAGCTCTGTTTTTTCTTGAGCTGTATACTCTGACGGATCTGGCTCTGGATGGTCTGCTGTTCAAACCCAGGATCACCTTTAACTCATGATCTGTTTTGGCCTTGTCTGTCCTCCTCTGACTGCTCCTGGTCTCAATCTGCTGAGGACTGACTCTTCCTACACTCCTGAATTCATAGCCTTCACCTGTCAAGTACAATGAAGTCACATTGTTAGCAAACAGATACATCATGTTTTCCTGAGCTAATATAAACACGAATGTTCTTGGAAAAGTGATCAGAGTAACTGGTGTTCTTCTTTAAATTGGGATGGCTGTAAACAGTACTAAAAGGCAGGTGTTGATTTCTTTTTCAATTTCTGCAAGCTGCACTGTCTAAATGAACACAACAGCCGTGTTGGTGAGGGTCACTTTCAGGTACCAGTGAGAAAATATAATATAATCCAGTAAGGTTGGTTTTAGTTATTTATCCACGAGTCTGAAGTCTTACTTGCAAACCCGCAAATTAAAACAAACATTGCAAAAACGTGAAAGGAAATAGAGGAAAATAAGAACAATCCCAGGTTTCTGTTCAGCACTGTAGCCAGGCTGACAGTCACAGCTCTGTTGAGACATGTATTCCTATAGATCTCAGTAGCAACGACTTCATGAGCTTCTTTAATGATAAAATTGTAACTATTAGAGACAAAATTCAGCACCTCCTGCCCTC
>JAVQJL010038647.1:0-15847 GCA_036024295.1 Nannoperca obscura
CGATGAAAGAGCGAGGAGGAAGGGAAAGAAGGGAACAAGTGGGGAGGGGGGGGGGGCAGGTGAAGGAGGAGAGCCTCTCGACGGACGGCTATGAACGTGCAGTGACAAGCACGGGCAGCCAAGCTAGCACTGATGCTAGCATATTTATTGCCAGCTGACCACTATTGGCTGTTTGAACTATTACAATTTCATGTTGTTTGATTTGTCTGTTTTTATGCAATAGACATATTTTAGTAGGAACTGATTATTAAAAACGACGTTGAGCTGCGCCCTCTGCAATCATTCTGTAATTACTGAACTGTAATGCAGAAATGTGCATTGGGAGGTTAACTTGCTATTTACATTTAATGTTTTTTTTTGTTTGCAGGCTGAATAATGAGCTTTTAGTGTGAGTACTAGTAATGAGTACAGAGTTTTATTAATTTTTCAAGGGCTCGTCGAGTCTCTCGCTGCAGAAGCATCTGTGGAAGATGGAGGACGTCTAACAAATGACATTGAAGATTTGCCTTTACTAACAGCTAAACATGCCACAGAAACACACACACACACACTCTCACACCTTCCCTCCTGCTCGACGGGGTCAAGACGCCCTGCTCCAGTCAAAACAGCGGACGCCGTGACCGCATCGCTTACAGCAACCAGCGTGGGAGAGAGAGAGAGAGAGAGAAACGGCCTTCAAAGCATGGTTTGTCTGCAAACAGTCCGCGGAGATCTGACCAAACACCCTCCCACCGCCTGCTATAAACAACCAACAGACCTCGCACAGGAGAGGAGAGGAGACGGGGAAGGAAATGAATGCAGGTAGCGTTTTGGAGGAAGGACGGGATGGTGGGATGGAGAGAGCGCGTGTTGATCTTTTGGCCAGTAGTGGCGACACCTCTGAAATATTAACTCCAGACGGGAAAACTGTTGCCCTTTGCATTCAGTTTATATGCAAATGTATGTCTGAGTTGCGCCCAAACAAGTGGGAGTAAGTTATCCATGCATGGGTGTAATGTGCAGTAATACAGTATATTTTATTACCATTGTGTGGGCATGTAAGCAAATATGTATGTTAATTGAGGATCGTGTCATTTCGTCTGTGAGCTTTAAAGGTTGTTTATTTGCGAGCCGCATACAGCCCATGCATACAAATAAACATACACACACAGTCGCACACTACTTTGACCTAAAACAAGTCCAAGCACACACTTGTTTTCTCCTGTTTTATCCAGACCAGCATGCACTCAGAATTGGGATTTCCTGGAGAATCTCAAGGGCATCACTGCAGCCTGCCCATCGCCACCCAGGTTTTCACAACAAAAACCCCCAAAACAAATAAAAAGCTTTAATATCGCCTTGAATTATTAATTCCACACAGCACAAAACAAAAATGACCCAGTGAACCAGCTGCTGGCTCAGACCGTCAACTGTCAGCTACAGCGCAGCTCGGAGAATGACAGACGGATACACACTCGTGGGAGAGAGAGGAGAGCGGGGATGACAGTTGTGAGCTTCAGCAGGTTATATATCGAAGATGCAACAGAAATATAACATGTATCTTTCACAGGAGGAGAAGAGAAGTGAAGAGACTCACTGTAATGAATTGTGAACATTTAAGTTGAGCGGACATTAAAATGTCAACGTGGCATTGGTGTTTGCTCAAAATGACCAAATTAGGAGCTATAATATTACGAGGCCCAAGCGTTGTTAGGTGTTGCTTTTTAGCTGCTAGTCCCATCTGTAATTTGAGCCCTCTGCACCGAGGTTATTGGACTACTTGTTGTTGTGAGTTTTGACAGTCCGGTCATGTACAATCACCACAACTGGACCCACAAAAGAGACAGCTAACTCTAGCTAGACCACCTTTATTTTTTTTCTGTAATGGAGGACAGACACAACACTGAATGTGTGGGAGCTGCCAATGACTCAGCGGGTGTTAGAATAACACGAACCAAAAGCAACATCTATTGGGAATCAGTGGTAGCGTTAGCAAGCTAGGCTAACTAGCTTCCGCTTTTCGAGCGAACGCCAGTTAGCCTAGTTTGCTAGCTTCTACTTTGCGAGTGGAACACAGAGTTAACAGCACAACAGGTCCTCCCAAAAGCTGAATGTTGTAAAAGGGACAGATGTCCAAAACCATTTACAATGAAAGACGTATCACCATGTGGGCTTCTTGACAAAACGGGGACACTGTCTTGTATCAAAGTTTGTAGGCTGTACAAAGTGTTGGGGTGCTCCAGCACACCACGGAAGTTGACATCAGCTCTCAGATGTTACTCAAACTCTGCCAATATCCAACAACAAATTTGTCCTTTTATTAAAAAATATAAATTTGCCAAACAGCTGTGGTATCCTTTTAGATTTTCTTTCCCTCCACAAAAAGTGTGCAGAATTCAAATGTCTGTTCAGCTTTAAAACAGACACGAAGTTGCCCTTCCATTCAGTTTCCTTTTGTCTCTGAGAGCAGATAATCTCTCTTTTTGGCAGACAACGAAGGATGAAAGTGTCTCATTATTCAGCCGGCTGAAAGAAGTCCATGAGAGGCAAAACGGTGGCCCTTTGACAGGAACCCTGCCTCTTATTTACACATGTGTGTCCTATATGTTTGAGAGCCGTTTGTGTGCGCATTCGGGCGCCATTGATATGCCGGGCATGCTCGCTCTGCCACCCTGCCAGTTCTCACGCCCCACCCAGCCTCCCACACATTCACACACTTGCACACGCACGCTCACGAGAAGAGGAGGAAAACGTTTTCTTACCTAGATGGTGTTGATCGGGGGGTGGATGACGGGCCGGCGCGGGGAGGCAGAGAGAAGGGAGAAAACACGAGGAGAAAGCTTGATTAGTGTGTGAGTTCAGCTTGTAACCTCTCCTACAGCGAGTTAAGCTGCTCTCTCTTGTTCGGCTCAAACAGGTTGATGCCGGCAGTATGCCTTAACAAATCCACCATGCGCTCCTCTGGGTAAAACACCCTATCTTCCACTTTTCCTTCTCTGCTTTTTTTCTCTTACCTTTCCTTTTCACATATTCCCCTCCTTGACAGAAAAGAGGCCAGCTCTTCCCTTTTGATTCCTGCAATGCTGCACATTTCATTTTGTAATTCTCTCCTCTTCTATTTTTCTACTCTTACCTTCTATTCCCCCTGCAGCCATTTCATCCTCTAATTTCCTTTTCTAATCTCCTTCTGGACCTCCACTTTTAACCCCTCTTTCTTCTCATGCACTCAGGCTATTTTTCTGCTGCTTTTCCACTTGTACCAAACAGACAGAACACCCCCTGTGGGAAGCCAGGAACTGGTGAAAACCCCAATTAGAAACGGTGAAACCAGCAGGTGGGCCCTTCTTGCAACTGCTCCACATGACAGAGATGACCCTTAACTACACCTTAACTACACTTTATTTCCTCCCTTTCCTGTCTGCAGCCTTCCAAAGGTGCACATTTACTCTTCTTTTAACTACCCCTCAGGGAAATGTACATCAAAAACCCAGAGGTAGGGGTCCAATACAAAGGTGGATTGGGCCGAACAAAAACCTCTGAGATGGTAACCACTGGAAAAAATGTGCTACGTTTTTTATTTTCTTAGTATAAAATACACATTTCCCATAAAGCCTGTTCCTTCCTGTTGCAAAGAGGACGCTGCTCCTTGCCCCGAGCATCGCTGAATGTGGTTATATGCACTTTAGCAATCTCATTAATCCTGCTTCCAGCAGTAACATGATTTCAGAGACATGTAAGTGGGAAGCCTGGTTTACTTCTACAGGTTAAGGGATTAAGATAAACCCTGTCAACACAAAGATTTCTGCTGGAGAAGGCTGATTACTTGGACATACAGTATACTGTACACCTTAATCTGGTGTCTTTGAAGTTTTTGTAAACATGTGGATGGAAAGAAATCAGGACAAGTAAAGTAGTGCTGGGGCTGCACGCTGGGGCTATCACTTTTTATTTGAAATTCGAGCTGCTGCTTAAAATTGGGGAAAAATGTACTATTCATCCTGTATTGACAGAATCTGACTGAATTCAAGATTCTGTGTATATGCGTAAAATGCTGTGCCTTCTGCTCCAGCGGGAGGCTGACACCAATATTTGAAAAGTAATATGTGGAAGAATTTTACATTCAACACCATAGATAGATAGAATTAGTGGATAAAGGTGGAGATGTTTGCTGCCCTTTCAAAAAGCAACAGCCTTTGAATAACATAAGTTCACAGCAATCAGTTATATAGTTGTTGAGATATTTCACTCTGAACCACGACCAAAGTAAGGAGATCATCAAAGTTATTGGGATTTCTCCTCTGGGGACCACAAATGTCTGTACCAAATTTCATGCCAATTCAACCAAAAGTTTTTGAGATATTTCAGCAAAGTTGTGGACCAACCGGCCGACCATAAAGACACGCTGCTAGCATGGCTAAGAATTCAATCCGAAACCCTACAAAACAAATTTATATTAAACTGAACAGATGAACTCAGTTTCAAGTATCTGAAAAACCTCAGACATAAAAAAAAATGCCTGTGGTCTCATTTCCAAGCCTGTCCCTGCTTGTGCTTTCAGTCCAGAGGCGCTGCCAAAAAACCCTCTCTTAAACTGACAGGGTCATATTACATATAATAAAAAAAAATTATAATATTTAATAAATAAAAAAAAACACACCACAAAATATGATAATAAATGGCTCGACAACACAATACATGATTGGGGTACCAATCTGATTACTAACCGGCTTAATGGCTTAATGTGAACTGTGGGTTTTTAAATAAGCACACGCTGATTAAAATAAGAGATTATGACAGCTTTTGATAACAGCGAACCTGCCTTCCAACAAGGTAAACAGATGGGTGAATGTTGTAATACATACATCTATCAAAGTAAAGGGGCATAATAGAGCTCCTACTCTACTTCTCTCTCTCCCAAACTCCCAACAGTGTTTCCACCTGTCGCTCTTTACTGTAAATACTCCTACTAAATGTCTTTTTGGGAGATGGCGTTGGCAACGACAGCTTTTTCTGAAGAGCCCTAAGCCTACCAATTACTGTAAGTTGGGGACACTTAGCAGCAGCCTAAGGTCTGAAAGTCCCTTTTAAGTCAGCCAGGCAGCCGTTCAGTCAGACATTAAGTCAGCCAGTCAGAGAGCCTGCGGCGAAGGGAAAATTTCCTGCGGTTAAAACAGGAAGAAAGAAAGAAAGAAAGTCAGCTCGCTGAGGAGACCAACGTGGCCTCATGTGGCTTACAGCAAACCCATCAGATGACAGGGAATAGGCACGCCGAGAAGGCGCAGCATTTTTGGTGTTAGTTACATGGCAGAAGTGTGTGTGTGTGTGTGTGTGTGTGTGTGGTACTGTATGCAACAGCTGTATTGTGGTGAGCACAGAAACAGCACATCAAATGCTGTCTTGGATTTTCATTTCCAGAAAGAAGACACAGGGATTTACCTGAAGCTTAAAGAGAAATTGGGCGGGGGGGCATCAGAACATAGGTTAGTGCTGAAATGATTAGTTCATTGGCAGTTTTAATGATCCATTACTTGTTTATCTCATTCATTTTGGTGGTTCCAGCTTCTAAAATGTGCTGATTTTCTCTGTTTGAAGATGATTGCAAATTCAATATAGTTTGGGTTTGGATGGTTGTTTCGACACCTTTTTGAAATATGATCAAAAAGATGATTATCATCAAAATGGTTGATGATTCATTTTCGACTAATTCTTTTCTGGGCATCAGAGTCCTTTGAATAAAACTCCCAACAACAGCAAAGCACCAAACACCTGGTTCAGGCCTCTATGCAGGGTTGGGAACAGCTGCACCGAGCGTTGAACGATCAGCAGCAACCTCTCCTTTCTCCTTTAAGGCTTTATTAAATGCCACGCCACCGGGTGTACAGCGCATTGTAGGAAATTCATGGCCACTAAATATCAAGCTAGGTTCTGTCAATTAGCATGCAGGGAATATATTAGACAGAATAAAGCCTAAAGGAGCCTTAATGGGAATTCTAATAGTCTTGCTCTTTTGAAATAATGTGTGTGCTGTGTTATGAGGCTCTTTGGTGGTAAGTACAGTGGCTGGGTGGTGGTAAATAGGTACACTAGTCACACTATTCATCAGCAAACCACCTAAAGTGTCCCGAGGGGCTAAATGCACTGCCTAAACTCATGTTGGTGTAAAGCAAAACAGAAAAGAATATGATTTGAAAACAAATAAAAGGGCAGAGTGCTTACTGAAAAGGTTACACAGTTATCACTGAGGTTTCCAACCAGTTTTTGTCAGAGAGCGTGAGGCAGAGAAAGGTTGATAGTTGTCAGGTCCAAGCAAAGCCCTCACCCCCCTCAGGTGTTTTGACATTTTAAGTGAATTTAAGCGCGGCAGTCTTCTGCTGCAACCCTACACCACAGCAGTCTCCATGCCGACAGCAGCACCAGCAGTTGTCTCCCAGAACCAGCACTGACATTTTGTCTTCTTCTCGGCATGAAGGGAGCGTGTGTGTGTGTGCGTTCATATGTGCCTGTTCAAGAGCTGATCTGCTGCACTGCCTCCTTCCACCCACCACTTTCTTCAGATAATGTAACACATGAAAACTGCACAGACTCAGGTGTCAAACCGCAGAGGGAAGTCTGCGTGGGCTACAGAATGAGAGAGAGAGATGAGAGAAAGAGAGAGGTAATCACCCTCAACACACCAGCTATGTCTTCCAGTAAAGCTCAGACCACAGCCATGCACTCATAACTCAGGGCAGCTATCAACGGGAGCACATGCGCTGAGAGGCTACGGTCTTTGTGTTCTCAATTAATTACTGCAATAAAACATACAGCATTATCAGATCACACAAACATTTTCCTTTTGTAACGGAGATACTACATAATTAGATTAGATTCAGATTAACAGGATTATTTTCCACTGTAGTTGCAAAATGGCATGAAAGGATCCTAACCACAGAATGTTAATGAGATGAAAATGGAAAGTAATGATTCAGTTTATCCACCATGTTGCCCTTTGGCCGACATTGTGTCTCTTTAGTCTCTGTGCACTTCAACCCAGTCTTTAGTCTTTAGCAGATGTCTCTGTGGGTTAAAAAGGTACACCGACAAAACAATTACCTGTGTTTTCACATGTTTTCAAGTAGGTCTGGGTGTAGTTTGACATCTTTTTTTACTATATACACTAGTGCTGATACAGTAAAGCTTCAGTACTAATACCAAAATAATAAGGAAAATAGGTAATATGTATGTGTGTATTATATTCATAATACAGGCTTTCCCACATCACTTGATTTAATGTTTATTATGGTACAGTAAAGTTTCTCATGGTTCAGATTTGTTTTTCGAAGTTTTATAAGCTGCATTTCCATCCAGACCAAAAAAGTACTGAGGTTTGATATTCAGCCCTAAAATGGAGCATCAGACATCTTTTTGTTTTTTAGTAGAGAAACAACTGGAAATGCTACATCTTTCATCTAAGTAGGTCATTTCAGCAGTAGAAAACTCAGTGTTAATACGGTGAATAAATACAAGGGCATATGTAAGGACATAACCTAGTTAGTCTACAAGCTGGCTGTTATAATTGATGCAACCTTTGCAAATGACATATTTGATGTCACTCACATACCAGAAAATCAAACAGTTACATGTACTGTGTTAGCCGTGTGAGTCGGTGCTGCTGACGCCTCAGATTTTCAGCTTGAAGCGCATCAAAGAAATGTCACATAATGGACGTCTATTTCTGCTTCCACTGCATCTTGGCCTTAAGGTTTCCACGAGCAACAGACGCTGCACTCAGACAACAAACGATAACAGCGGGCTTGCGGGGTGCCGATCAACATTCAAGACTTCTACGTTTAATGTGGGATGTCGCTCTCTGGGGCTCCTGCTCTAAAGCCACGATGCTATGATTTCTGTTGAGGCTTCACCACTTTAATGGTTTCTTAACGAAACGCAGCCTTGTGTTTTGTGCTCCGTTTGTTGTGTTGTTTGCTTGTACAAAGACTTAGAGAGACTCTGTGATATCTACAGAGAACTGCACCAGCATGGATAACGAGGCTGCCAATTAACTCGTCTTCCACTTCACCTCCCTGTTAGCGCTAAAGATTCTGGGGGCAGATTTACCTCCTCCATTACATCCCATTACAGTTACATTGGGTGAAATTACAGCATCAGAGGTTCGGCTGTTTGCTTCTCGTACCCTTGTCTTGTAAAGTGAGCCGGGACACCGAAACACTTAATTGGTTCCAGAAACGCTGTACCACACATCCAGCTTCCAGTCAATCTTGACCATTGTGGCCTTTTACAGCACGTGATATTTTAGAAAGCACAGCTTCCTCCACTGTGAGGCGCTGTAACATGCAGGGAAGTCATGACACACCACACATCTGCAAGTTCCTGTTGTAGAGGTGTAAATATACATTTATTTGACGATTAATTAGTAAAAATGTTTATCCGAACATTGCAAGTTATGTCTAGTACATTCATTCCCAACCAGGGGGTGCTTCTGCAGTCGCCTGGGCGTACGTGGAAAGATTGTTAAGTAGCTCAGCTAATTTGTAAAAACAGATATTACAAATTGGTTAAAAAAACAAACGAAACATTGCAACGTGTGGTGCTGCGATTAAGACTGTGTGAAAATTACTGAGCAAGCAAGCAGAGAAGTTTAAGTTAGCTAAAAGTAATGGATAAATGGTTAAAGTAGCTTAAAGTAATGGATGAGTGGTTGTAGTAGTTATAAAAGGCTACAAAGTAAAACTACAGCACTTTGTAAAACCAAAAAAACTAAACAAAACACAAACAAATGAGAACAAACCAAGGCTAAGATCAAACCCAATGGATAAATGATTGGATAAGTGGTTGAAATAGTTAGCTAACATTTGTTGAAACAACCGATCTTCTGACACTCCAAGCGACGGTAGTATAAATGCCAACTTCACCAAAGTGACCTAAACTGTTGTGTGAGAAGTTGTATGAAAATAATATTGTAACGATATTTACTTTTATACCACCGATAGTTGCTGGACAGCAGCACAGGCCTCACTGTTGATCGGCCTTCAGCGTATTGACTTGTTGTCCGTTTGCTGCGACGCCTTCAAGGATCGACATCCGCAGGCCCCCGAGAAACCCCAGAAAAACTGAACAGAAACTTCTCCACGAGAAATTCCATCCACGCAACAAAGAAATGCTCGAATGGCCAATTACCATTAGAAAAGAACACTGGCACTGGCTGCAAGGAAACAGAGCCGGCATCTTAGACTGTTAAAAATTGCAAATTGGGCCGAGGTCTTTTGAATGCAGTATCAAGTCTGACACTTAATTATTGTGTACTATACATCTATTTATTTGCAAGTAGGAGCTTGGCAGCGAGAGGCTGATCTTAATGTTGCCAGGTCTGATGTGTGTGTATGTGTGTATGTGTGTGTTGTTTGTGTCTGCGTGCATAGACATCCTCACCCGGCCTCTCTTGCTACTTTGGAATACAATAGTCCACGCAAACAGGAAGTTAAGCCTGGTACTTCCTGTGGTTTATCCAACCAGACACATTTCCTTTTTACTCCATTTTGTACGTGTGTGTGTGCATGTGTGTGTGTGTGTGTGCGTCTGTGTGTGTTTGTGTGTTGCTGACATCCTGCGAGGGTCACTTAGTGAATTCCATGGGGAGAGTTGCTATAAAAAACATCAAACAGTGGCGGCAAACAAACAGTCGACAACATGGGAGAGAAGAGCGCTTCCACTCTGACGAGACAAGAATCCGAGGAAATAAATGCTTCGGCGAGTTACCCTGCCCCAGACGGAGCAACAACGTACTGTACCACCATGAGCACCTGACTCTGCGTGAGTGTGTGTGTGTGTGTGTTTAAGATGATCATCTATGCAGAAATTTTCTATGCATGAACGAGTGGGAGTGTGCTTGCCAGGTCAAGATCGATGGGCATATGAGCACAGCAGTATGGAGTGTGAGTGTGGGTGTGTTCCCTTTCAATGTATAATGTCTCTGGGCCCAAACATACATGTGCTGCACGTCTGTACAATTTATGTTGCTTGGTGTGTGTGTGTGTGTGTGTGTGTGTGTGTGTGTGTGTATGTAGTCCTGCTCCTTAAGGGGCTGGAGGGCTGATATTAATGAAGCATTTCTCTCTGCGGAGCTCCGTCAGTACAACAAGCCCCTGACGTGATTAATAACTGCCTTACTTCCCTTGTGTGTGTGTGTGTGTGTGTGTGTGTGTGTGAGACAGAGAGAGAGTGTGTGTGATTATGCAAGTAGCCCAGTGTATTTCTGAGTGCAGTATATGATGCAAGTGTGTGTGTGTGTGTGTTTTGTGAGCGCTTATTAGAGCCTGACCAATACATTTGTATACATTTGAGTATTATTTCTCTTTAAGCTCAATATTGGCCCTCTGATTGGTGCATCATTATTTTTTATATCAACTTTAATAAATATGTTATATTTGCCCATATTTATAGTCAATATTGATAATAATTAAAATTTCAGTGAACTTTACTGTAAAAATCAACTGTGGGGATCTTTTTCAAAAGTACACAACAACAACAACAACAACACAACAAATACTGGCCGATAAATTATCAAATTTTAACCCAAATATCAATATTAGCTTCAAAAACATAGTTGTCCTTATGTGTGTGGGATGTGCTCACAAGGTTCAATGGAGAAAACCCTGAGTCCACGTTAATGCGAGGAGTACATTAGCCCTTCCTGTTGATGGCTCTGTACTCTCTGCTGCCTGTCTAATAAGCTTTATATCGGCGTTGTCTTTCTCTACAGGACGCCACAACGCTTAAAGCTTCCGGCTGTAATGAGCCAAATGGTTTAATGCAACCACAGAACAATAATACAAAGCTAAACACATCTATTTTACATGACAAGCAAGATAAGACGCCGTGGGCTTTGTAAAATGCGTCTGTGCCTCACATAATGTGCGTAAACTAAGTATGTGGCTGTACACGCTGTCGTCAGTGTGTGTGTACCCACATTATCTCCTAAGCTTCTCGCAGCCCCGCTTAGCAAGGTGCTCATCATCCATCTTCATTTCCCATGGTACCAGTGCTCGTGTGTGTGCGTGTTGCGAGAGAGATTGGGCGAGAGAAGGAAGACACGAGGTGCACACAACAAAGAGGTGCAATTGTTTGTGAATGTCAACGTCTGACTGTTAAAGAGGTCCATTACAGCCTGCGTGGTCTCACCTGATGGGATATGACCTTCACTCTTTCTCACTACTTCTGCCTCGTACTTAGTGCCCCCCCCCCTTCCTCCTACGCCGAAATTAGACGTTCTACACGCCTGCTTTGCGAGACGCTGTCTGTTGCACTTAATTCACTCCCCCTCCATATGCCTGTACATTAACTCCCTCCGACGTGAAACGTCTCATTGAGCCACAAGCTCTCGCCCCTGGCCCTTGCAGACCACATGAGCGCGATCGGCGTTAGGCAAAAACTCTGTACTGCAGACAGATGCACGGAATCACATAAAAAAATTAAAATAAAGAGAAAAAGTGAATGCCTGCCAGCAGAAACCAAATCAAATGGACAGGAACCAAGGCACACATCAGTAACTTTCCACTGTCTCTGTCGCACAGCTTCCGACGTCTGACTAGAAATCCTTTGCTTCTCAACCCTCTCATCACACGGCATCAGTATCGCCACTTGCCCGAGGCTGCAAAATTAATCGTGTCTAATCATGACTAGTTTCCACAAATACTAATTGTACAATCTTCTGTAGCAGCACGAGTGAAATATCAAGTTTCCTGCTGTAGGTCAAACTAATCATCCTCATATCCGATGCAAAAGTGCAGTTGTTCTTTCGAATTAATTGATTATTATTCTGATTTCTGATTCTGAATTATTCTGATTGTGATCATAACAACCATGAAAAAAAACAAAAAACAAAGACCACAATCATATAAATGAACATGAGCTGTTCCCCATGATCATTTGTTTTATTATGAAGATACATTTATTCTATTGGGAACAGACACGTTATCAGAAATGTTTGAGATTAACTGTCAGTGACGGCAGTGTCATACTGTGTTAATTCACAGTGCAATTCATCCAAAAGAACATTGTTTTAAAAAGGAAAAGAAGGGGGCACGACTGCCGGAGTAACATATGGCCCGTCTTGGTTGGTTGGGTTTGACTTCAGAGTAGATCTGAGTTTGATCTCAATTTAAGCGTAAGGCTGGTGTGATGGGCGTTTCAGTACTGGTCTCTTTATAATATTAGAGTTCTGTAACCAATAACGATCATTTGCTCAATTAATTGTCAATAAATGATAATAAAATAGTGGTTGCAATTTCTTAAAGCTCAAGCTGACATCTTCCAACGTCTTGTTCTGTCCGATCGATAGTCCAAAACCCAAAACTCACATTAACAAACAAAAGAAACAAGCAAAAAAACTAACCAAAAGTTCACATTTGATTAGCTGGAATTAGAGTATGTTTGGTCTTTTTGCTTGAAAAATTGGCTTTTTCGATACCTTACCATGAGGAACATCAACAAGTTACATTATAACATGTGCCTTTTTGTTTACCAAAAGATGCCAAACTTTACAAAATGTTAAAATGAAGTCTTAATTTTGAAGTTCAAAGTTCACTCTTCCACAGCAGCTGACAAAAAAAGTCCACATCAAGGTCCATTTAGTAGCTTTTCTGGAGCTTTCAATCAGGATTAGAATCAGCAGTCTGAAATCTGTAATATCAACCAATCTTTGATACTACCAAAGGTTGGAAATACTCCAAAGTGCTAGCTAACGTTGGTAGTCAAGGGATGTCTCCTAATAAGAGTTTATGAATAAAAAATAATCATATCTGATCCAGAAATCATCCAGAATATTTCTGTAGTTGAAGTCAGCAAAAAACTGAAAGCCGATACAGAGACTGAGGCCATTTTAATGTTATTCTTATACCTCAACAAGGGCTGATTAGAACTATGGGAAATGGATATCATCCTCATATATACTCTTCATTACGATGCACATTTGTTTGCTGATCCTGCAGCAGCGAAAATGAAAACCGCGAGATAAACAGTCGGGCCCTGCGTGGTCTTCCAGGACCAAGTGACATTCTCCAGCGCCGGTGCTTTACCCCGGCAGCCATCGAGCCATCAATCTTTATAAATCATTCAGTCCTCCTGCTCTGCTCTCCGCGCACAAACACCGGAGGGCACACTAAGAACGCACACGCGCACACACACCTTGGTCCCAGCCTCTCTCCTGCAGTGCGTCTGGATGACAAGAGTTTACGTAACCATGAACACGAGAACGAGAGTCAGCTGAAAAAAGGCTAAATCTAAAAAGGTCTCTTTTTGAAGACGTGGGACCTGCAACAACTTGTCCTGTGAATGATGATGTGGTCCAGAAAATGTTTTGTATTTACTTAAGAAAGACATTTTCTACACTCTTTGGAGACTGACACATCACAGTAGTCAGATCAACCCATCTACTGTTCTGCATGCTCATTAAATGTTTCCTGTAAAAGAAAAAAAAAAAAGACATCCTTCGGTGCACACAAAGTGACGTGCATTAAAGTTTCAGCAGCAGCTGCAGTTTGAAAGGAGAACTGCATAGTTACTATTAACAGTGATGGCCGGATAAATTAAAGAGAACAGGAAACAGAACGAGAACAGAGGAGAATAGAGAAAAACTAATTTCCCCAGATTAAAATTGAAATCACGGGAAGTGCCAAAACAATGACAATGACCGCAAATGAGGATGTGATGCCGTGTAAGCAGCACCTAGCAGTAGCGCTGAACCTATCACTTATAGTGTGAATTACAAGCGCTCTGAAATTACCTTTTCTACTGTGACAGCTTGCTTTTTCCTTCCTGTATCTCTTTGTTTCATGTGTGCAGTAAGCGCTCACTTCAACCTCAAGGACTTCACACTTGTGGACGTGCCCCTATGCTGTTCGCCATATTTACTGAATGTGGTTTCTTGGATAAAAACCTGTCCAGCTCAATTTATTTATTTATTTCCCCCCCACACGATGTGGGTTTCAAATCCACTTTATAATATCTGCTTAAAAACAAGAATCACACAGTGATGGAGGGTTAAAGGCCAACTCTGCTGTTAGTCTCGACAAAAGATATGAGAGTAAGAATTTAGCAGTCATTTTGTCTGATTGGAGCTGTGTAGGGAGACAAGTGGATCACAGTGAATAATTCATCGACTCCTTTAAAAACTCAGTTGGGACCGAAGCAAATTTAAAATATTCTGCGGGGGGGATTTCAAATCTTAGTATTTTGTGAGGATGTGAATCATTTAATAACTTGTCAAGTCAAAGCTGTGAGCTGAGAAAGACTCGATGATGAGAAATGTCATCTGGGACGAGATTAAAAAAAAAAGAAGGCTTTTTTTGTTGTTGCGGAGGAGTGTCTTCTGTCAGCAGTGCGGCTGTTATGACCCCCTTCCCTCCACCCCTGTGGTCACCTTGTATTTAAATAACATTGCGGCCCATTGATCTCCAGGGAGAGGCCATGTTGGCTCCGATTTAGACTGCAGAGGAATGCTGGAATGTCTCTGGCTCAGAGCCAGCAGCCTTTTCCTGGCCCGACCTTTGACCCCTGCCACTGCGAAAGGGGAGGCCTAGGCTGTACGCGAGGGAGGGGGGGGTGGTGAACGAGGCTAAAGTACACGGCCACCACCTGCTCTCCCTCCGATCTAATGGCCTCGCCTCGCCTCCCAAGTCACGCACGCAGACACGCACACCTACCGACACAAGCTCACAAACCCAGTCCCCACAGCGCTCCCGCGTCCAACTCCGGCCACAAACGCGCGCACGGCAGCCTGTGGACGGCGTCATGCTCTGCGGTCGTGGGTAAACACATAAGCTAAAAGGCTGACTGCACATGTCAACACACACACTGAGCTGCCTGTTCCAGCGAGGGCATAAACACACAAACGCATACGCGCACACACAAACACACACCGGGTACAGATGCACAGCACCCGATTGGCTGTAAGTGTATTCAAGGATAAAAGCATCGCAAAATGAGCATCATACTACATGCACATGTGTGAGAAGACGCTAATCCAGCAGACTTTTACGGCCTTCATCTGGTAGCTATACATAACACCATTACCCCGTCTGCCCGAGTTCATATGAAACTTAGAAGCGTGTCGGTGGCCTCTGCATGTGTGTATTTTCCCGTTTGCATGTGACTGACTTGTGAGGTAGGGACACTGGAAAAATCAGCGGCCTCACGCCATCTGGCCTGTGCTAACCTCAGCCGCTTGGCATGTGCGAGATCGGCCAGGAGCGCCAACGTAAAGGGAACTTGGAAGCATTTGTAAAAATAAACGTGGAGTGGTAAAACACTGAAAGACTAATCGGTGCGGAGGGCGAAGCAGTGCAGCGTGCCCGGGGGGGGCTGAAAAGGGCCTTTATGCCTGGCGTGCCAAGCCTGTGGATATATATGCACAGGGGGACAAATAAAGTGAGGAATATGGGTATGTAGGACGGGAGAAGAGAAGAGGAATGGGGAGGAGTTTTGAAATATGACAAGTGTGACAAGTGTCAAGAAACACAGGGCAAAAAAAAAAAGGTTCTGGTAAACAGCGAGAAATACAATATGTATGTGTGAGTAGGAGTATGAGAGAGGAAACAGAGAAAGCAATGAGGTAGGACAAATATATGGTGGAAGAAATATTTATGGAAGCGGGAGTGACAGAGGGAGATGAAATTAAAGAGGAATGCAGATGAAAATAAAAAAAGCGTGTTAGGGTGCCGAGGATAGAGGGAGCTGAGGGGTAATCTGAGATGATGAAAGTGCTCCTTCTCCTAACTCTAGTTCTGGCATCGGAGACGCACAGATAGTGAAAGGCCCTGGCTGTAATGTTGTACTCAGTAAGTATGGACAACAGTCTGAGTGAAGGTATTGC
>JAVQJL010038656.1:0-45430 GCA_036024295.1 Nannoperca obscura
GACGTCCCCACGAAGCTTCCCCAAACCATCAGCAATATTCAAACATTCGACATGTACCTCTGTTCAATAAATCTTTTAAACGTATCATATGGAGGGTGTGTTCCTTGCTAGTGAAATAAATATAAAAACCAAAAGCAGCAAGACTTTCACTGTCTTCTCAAGCAAGCTTTGTGTCTTTGCACGCTGATTTCTGGAACAGAAACAAAACAAAATATTTAAAGCAAAAACATGTTCATAAATCTAAAAATCTGTCATGCTTTGAGAAAAGACCAGCAGTAATGTAAACTGTGTGCACAGTGGAAGTTAACAGGTTAAAATGTGCAAAACTGTCCGTATGGTTTTAAGTTTGGCCTCAAAGTAACAAGATGATCTTGCCTATGTGGAACTATATTGTGAAACAGAAACATTTGCACTTAACACTTCAGTGGAACTATTTCATCTGATGTCATCTGAAGCAAATGACACCAGTGACACTTCTCTATGTAAAGGCAAATACATGGTAAAGAGCATTACAGTTGGGTTATAATGTGATCTGAAGTGCAATTATTCTGCACGCACTGTCCAGAATGTCATTTCCTCTTCGGTGGAGGAATAAATCTTCCCTGACTTTACTTTTTTGTGATTTGAGCAGAAGTGCAGCTCCCACGCAGGGTTCTGTACTTTTCTGAACCTTCATTAAGAAACTCTCACCACAACTGCCACCTAATTTCTTCTCCTCACCACCACCTACTTCCACAGCTCTTTCCCATCTCACCACAATATTAGGACAGCACTCACTCCTCCTTCTTTAATCTGCTCGGTCTCAGAGGTTGAATAGTTGCATAACAAACACATTTAAAATTTGCCTCACTATTATGATTCAGATTCCTCTCCCTATCTGCCTCTGTTTTCATTTGACTCCAGGTTCATCCAGCTAATTCTTTGTCTGTAACAATCTGTTCTGTAAGTCAAAAAGACAGCCTCTTATCAAAAACTGTTAATATGACTACTATAGACACAGACACTATAAGCTTTAAGAATGTGTTTACCTATTCATTCATTGAATAATTCAGTTTTAATTAATCGCTGTGTCCTTCTCATGTTATTCCCATTAAGAGGTGTTAAGTGTGTGCCTTTTGTTCCTTTTGGTTTCGCTCAGGTAGCAACAATGTTTGATGTCTATTAATAATTTGTAATCTTAACATCTATTTTTGATATTAAAACTTCAGTTGCGAGGCTTCTGTGTAACAGTCACCCTGTACTCCAGCAATTCTGGTGAAAGATTAAATTAGATATCATCAACACTGATAATTTAGACCATTTTAGTCATTTCTTTTCTCATGTCTTCTCCTGTGTCTTAAAAACACCGTCTAATGAAGCTGAAATGGTGTGACAAAGAATCAATTGTTGTTCCCACCTAGTTCACGATCAACCAACATGGGGTTAAGTTTTTTTTTTTTCGTGTATATATGAGCCAGGATTTACTGTTGGAAGGATTCACAGTTTGAGCTGCAACCTTTCATTCTTTTACAACTAAAATGTAATTAGAGACCTTTAACAAGCCACATGGGTCAAGCTAATGGAACAGTGCAGTATGTGATGTGCACCTGATGTAGGTGATTGCTCGCAATGCAAGAAGTTTTAGATTACTGATGCAATGAAAGCAACACTGCACTGCATCCTTTATGGATGCTCAACAACTGTTGTTCAACTTATAATAATTCAGAAGGTCCAGAAGGGTGATGTTGCTGCAGGGAAGAATAAGAAGAACAAGAAGAAGAAACCGCTCACCTGTAGAAGTAGGAGCAGCCTCGCACTGTGTTGTGGCTGAAATATTCCTGGGTTTTCTCGTTGCCAAAATCCTCCAGAGGATCAGCCCACAGCAGGTCACACATGGGCCCAAAAGCCGGTGGCTCCTTGAACCGATCCAACTTGACATAAAAAAAGCAGAAATGCAGGTTATAAAAACTCATTATGCACAAACACAAACAAACCATGTACAGTGAGACATGGTAGTGCTGACGTAGGAGGTTATTACCTTTTTAATGTCTTCTAAGGTGTGTATTTCAGGTGAGAGTCCACCATGGACACACAGAAATTGTTGGTTCATGAGTGCAGCCAGGGGAAGGCAGTCAAATGCATCCATACATGAGTCGTACACCTGCTCTGAGTACTTGATTTTACCTGACAGAAGACAGAAATGTAATGCATCGTTTGCACATAACATTTATATAACACGTTGGTTTGTTTGTCACCTTTGATATAGAACAACATAAAATTACAAAAGTATTCCACTGAAATATTATACATATATTCATATAGATCTATATTTATCTATATCTATGTAGTAGTTTGAGGATATCTGTAAAAAGAAAGTGCTTGTTCATAGTATGTACCACAATAAGAAAAAAATCACGTTTAAAATGAATCAAATATTTAAAAAAAACAATTCATGAAATTATTACATGCACACATACTGTGTATTCATATGTTTGACAATTTCATCCCCTTTTTTGGTGCTGTCATACAGAATTATGCATTTATTGTACCAAAAGTAGCCCCAGGCTACACATGACATGAGCAAGACACAGAGAAAAGAATAAAAACAAAATGATAAACACTGAGAGGTACTCACATTCTTGTTTGAAAGTGAAATATTCTGTCAAATGTCTACATTCATGATTTCCACGCAGTAAAAATAGAGTCTTTGGATAGAGGATTTTCAGCGACCAGAGGTATAAAACACACTGTCAAAACAAACACACAAAGTTGTATTAAATAAAAAAGCTGCAAAACTCTGTATGAGAAAAATCAGTTTCCCCCATAACATACATCATGACATTCTGATGGTTTTACCTCAATACTGAAGTAGCCACGGTCAACGTAGTCCCCGAGGAACAGGTACCGTGTTGTGGCTGGTGATCCTCCCACTTCAAACAGCTTCATAAGATCAAAGAATTGCCCATGGATGTCTCCACACACTGGTAAAGGAGCAAAGCAAACATTACAGAATCAGAGAATCTAACTGAATATCTCTGACTGCATCTTTGTGTTCTGCGTGTATGTGTGCATATCCCTCTTTTCTTTGCATGTGTGACTGACAGAAAACACACTCTCCTCCTGTTCAGTCCCAGGTCTGTATTATTATTTGGTCATTTTGGCGAATTCCCTTCAGTGAAACAATTCTAGTAGCCTCACGACAGATTGATTAAACTCTCCAACCTTTTATAGCTTCTGAAACCCACTCAAACATAAGTAGATACAGTTATAAATGTTTACGTTCCTTAGGTAGATGTATAATGCCTGCATTTGTAAGGAGAGCATGCGATCTTATTTACTGGCTCTGAAGGATTGAAGACAAAGAAGAAGAGAGACAGGAGAGAATATTCTGGCAGGATCTCATGGCAGTGCAGAGTAGTGCACTTGTATCAGAGGTGTGTATCTTCTTTTCCTGCTCACAGGTTAACTTTATAAATAGACAGACAGGTGGGCAAGCAGGCAGTGCAACTGCATGGAGATGCTGCAGTTTGTGTTCATATCTGTATCAACAGTCTCAATCATTTAAATTTGATAAAGGTGATAACTGATTGTTGTAATGATTGTTGTTGTTGCGACTATTATATCAACGGAGTGAACTTACAGTGGGCTGTCCTTAATAATGAAGTATAATGTGCAATGAAATATGGATGTTTTGTAACCATAAACGCAGCCATAGAAAACAATAGCTACATATACTATAAACAGAAAATACTGCATTTTTCAGTTTTTTTGCTATTTTAAAAATGTGTTACAGCTATTTGCATGTCCACATTTCCTCATTGTCACTCTCGATTAATGTATGCAACAGACCAACCCTCCTCCAACACAGAACAGTCAATTATTAACATTGTCGCTATTTCAAGTAAGTCTTTGGCCCGTCTCAAAGGTCTATAAGTTGTGTTAAGTAGAAACAAAATGGACAAAATGGAGCAGCACAATAGGCTGAGTTATGAAAATAATATTTCAGCATATGCATATTCCTGCAGCAAGAATATATATTTAATCTACAATTACAGCCATAGTAAGGTCGCCCTTATGTCGCCATCGTGTTGAGGTATTTCTATGGTCTTTGGCTGAAAGGCCTCTGTCCTCCACAGAGAAATGAGAAGCTCTCACCTCAAAGAGGTTGAAAAAGCTCAAGCCCCCAGAGATACTTTTTTTGCAGTGAACACTATGGTACTGGAGTGCAAACCTACATCTCATTTCCTTACTGCCTTCAATTTTTCATTATCATCTTCCTCTGTCTCCTTCTCTCCTACTCATCCTACATCTCCTCTCTCTTTTCTGTCTCCCCTATCAGCTCCACAGTGGCCTTCGCCCACTCAAAGCTTAGAGCAATGTGAGTGGGAGACTGCTTGTGTGACTAAAGCAATCAAACACACACATGCGCACATACACAAACACCAGTAGAACACATCCTTGCAAGTAAAGATTCACAAGTGCATAACTGCCTCATAATATATGACTACACACACACACACACACACACACACAGCTGCAGAGAGATTCAAACGTAACTCAAGCTCACAAAGATATGAAACAGACCTCCACACTCACAAATGCCTGTACACAATACTCACTTCATCATCCATATTTCATGCTTAATACATAAAGCCTCCATTTTCTTGATGCCAGTCAAGATGAAAAGCCAGAGACTTCTCCTCAAGTCAATGTGCATTTCATCTATGTGTCACCTTTGCTTCGGCTAAACACTGCACTTGCTTTCAAGTAAGACAATTAAGACAACTACGTGTATATTTCATTTCACACAGTTTTGGGTGAAACTGAATAACTAAAAATAAACGGAACAGAAGACTGTGACCTTATAATGCACCTAAATCAAATGTATGGTGCAAAGTTTTTATGGGGACTTCAAGAATATATCAAAGATGTTACTCAGACTAGACTGCTCTATACTTATTCGACTCTTTCAATGATACTAAGGTGTCTAGCACAAAGGATTGGGTGTCATTTGTTTCAAGATTGTTTTTGACATGCGGCATTGGTCCGTTGCTGGAATCAGACCATAGATGCCGTGTCTACATAATATGCGTTCCAACCACTGCCAGGATGCCCCATTTGAAAATGTCTACTTTAAATCAAATCAATTTCATTAAATGAGGACAAATCTTATCAAAGAATGCATAAACTACGAATCTGACTAGGCATTTAATTGCAACTTTTAGTACTACACACTCTTCAATGCATTTGAAGCATTTCTCAAAAAAAGCACAACTACCTACCTTTTAGTTTGTCAATTCAATGAAGTTGTACGTTTATTAATATATTAAAGTAATAAAACCAACATTTATTGTGCATGCAAAAACAATAAAACTTTAACGTGAGGAAAAGGTCTTGAATACACAGGATAAAAATATCTTTTTGTCTGGTTCAGGCATGTTTGCATAACTAGGACACACTGTAGGTTGATCAGACGGAGGAACTGAAAAGCTGTGGTATCTGCTAACGTGCAGATGCTTCAGGCTTTTAGAAATTCAGACTTTCTTACCTTTAACCTTGATGTTTATTAATGTTGGTGGTTCACTGACATAACATTGGTGCTTTTACTCAGATATGTTAAATGTGTTGAGCGGCATTACTTTGAGCCAGAATGTAGCTGATGTAGTTGACATAAAAAAGAAAGACCCAATAATGCTCTTTTCAGTCAAAGCACTGCAGTAGTCTACATTACTCAAAAAGCCTCAACCATAACAGACCAATGATTTAATCTTTGATGAGAGGACTTAATAATGATGAAATACAGTGTTTCTGAAATATCTTTGGGCAATTTCACTTATATGACAATATAATGATGATTCCACTTGAGAGTGAAAGTTTCCTGCTGTAAGAATTTACATTGTTTCATCTTTGCTTGTGCTCAAGTCAGGTGCCTTGTTTATTTTTGTACTACAGGTACAAACAATAAGTCCACATCCTCTCACTCCCTCTTAAGTCTAGTGCGTCTTTATCCCCCTTCATCCTTTCTTCTAGACTCTTTCTACAGAAATATTACCATAAAACATAATCCCAAAACTCACATGTCCCCATCAGCATAAACTGTAATAACTTAGATGATCCTCTGACTTTTCATCTAGCACCAGCATCAGGTCATCAAACTCAGATGGACTTTGTTTAGTGCTAATTAGCATTTGTTAGCTAAACTGAGATGGTAAACATTATAAACATTTTTACATAACAATGACCTGCTTACACATCCAGCAGTCATGGAGCATTAGCATTCAAGGGCTGCGGTGTTTCTGAACGTCTGATGACTGTATGTCCAACATTCACTTCTTCAAAAAATATCTTTATATTTTTTTAAATATCCTCCTTAGGGACTACGCTGACAGTAGTAGTAAATATTATATTTTTAAAACCCAATATATCAGTTTTGCCTACTGCAAAACATACTTATTTGAAAAACAGGCAGGAAAAACCATTGCGAACTAAAGCAGTGACCATCTCTTATTCAAGCCCCGTGTCATCTTATATCTGATCAGGTGAATTACTTTTAACCAGAATGCTGAGTCATTACAATATTCAGGTGTGGCAACCTACAGCCAACTATAAGTGCAGCAAGACAAGCACCAGGTACATTTCTCTCTTACAGGTTTAATACCTGTGACTGGTGCCTCGATGTCCAGTATGGTTTTCTCCTGACGCAGGATAGCTGCTCCCTCATTGACGATTCGAAGTGCCACAGCCTCCTCTACGCGGCCCTCCTTGGTGAGGTGGGCCTTCAGGAGATCCACACGAGGTTTCCCTTCACAGTCAAACACTTCCTTCAGTGTAAGGCGGTGGCTCAGGGGGAAGGGGACAGCTGAGGACAGAGCACAGTCACATGGTGACATTTAAACAGAGAGGACGTCACAGTAACTATGGATACTGTTATCAAGTATTATCAAGTATTAATTCCAACAAGAATACTTGATGGCATTAATAATGGATCTTTCTTAACTCTGTTGTGAGAGATTAGTGGCAAACACCCCACAGGAATTATACAAACAATATAGGATTTCATGTAGAAATCCTATTTGCGAAAACCCCATCCATGTTTCGCCTGCAGGCATTATTTTGCTGCTGCTGCTTCATCCATGTTTGTTGACTTACAGTATATGTACTGTCTTCATCTTTGGCATGAGAGCCATCTCTATAAAGATGGCGTTGCTATGCAGATGAACAAAAACGTATGAGAAGCTATTTGCAGATTTACATTCAACAGGAAACAGAATTGTCTTGAATTATTCAGAAATATATGTCGATCACCATTGTTCTTCACAGTTGGTAACAATTTTTTTTTTTTTTCAAATGATGGGTCAGGGATGCAAATCACACTGCAGATATGTTTGTAATGTGTCAGTAAATGTGTTGCATATACTATATATTCCAATATGAAAGTAATGTCTATAAAGCAAACAATGAAACCATACCATATGACATACTAAAAACATAAATAAAACATCAACGTCAACAAACGTCAGCAAGTTCAGTAACTGGAATAGATTGACACACAAAATCTTTTTTAAAAACAGATATTCCAGTACAGATGTGTGGTTCCTTGCTGAGTATTTTCTGAGTGCTGGATAAAACTCAGCGAACATCTAAGTACTCCATTCATCCAGCACTCTCCCTGGATTGCTAAAGCCTGTGGCCATTAAAATGCACCAGTCACCTACCCAACAGACCGCCTGTGATACTGAGAAATCCAACTACAGATCATTACTTCAGTGGCAGCAAATGTTATTCATTAGATCTGCAGCTGATTTCTGTGTGCTGTGACTACAAGCTTTCATGGCCCAGTGTATTGACGTTAATCTACAGATTATCTGGTTTAACACAGAAAACTCTTTCTAAGTGTCAAAGCTGTAAATAATTCAGATGAAAAGAAAAATAAGTCAGATGAGGTCCAGCTGCAAAATTCATTAGACTATTTAGACACAAACACACACTCACATATGCTGGGCCGGAAGTAACGAATTACATTTACTCTCGTTGCTGTGAGAAAGTCTAGAAAACACATATTGAATGTGTATGTTCACTGACCGAGTGTCAGGGGATGAGAGGGCTGTGGTTTGTGAACAATATAAAAAATGCACAACAATGCAGTACAATTAAGGATGATGTCATTATGGATTATGTTCAAGATAAGAATTATTGTTTCTCAACATAGGTAAAATAAAGATCTAAAAAAAGGTTGCAACTACATGATTTCATGCATCACCTGGCGAGTACACTAAGTGACCCAAATCAAACACACCCAAGGTGTTGCGTGACACACTGGGTCCAGTTAATGCCAAATGCTAACACGTTCATGGTGGATCTTCTATATTTGCTTAGGTACTTTTACCTTCAGCAATGTGTGTGAGGTGTGAGTTTTTGACAATAATCCATCACTTTGTGACTGCAGAACCTCTTTCAGCTCAAAACGTTTTGAATTTGAGGAAGGGACCATAAAGGTTGAGTGGACTGGTTATATTATGCAATGAGAATGAACAAGAACAGAACATGGAGCAGATAGTTGAGGACTTTTCGACCTGCACAAGACTCACAGAATGACCTTCAGACAGGTGAGTACAACAACAAACTCACTAATGATTGTAACTCACTGTAGAGAGGAGGACGTCAACAACCACTGCATTGCCTAGCAACGTGGCATTATGTGTGCACTACACTGTGTATTAAAACTATGCAGTCTCTCTCTTTGCTTGTATGTTTGTGGGCTGTAGCTGCTGTTGAGTTTATATTGTTTATATATATATATGTGTTGTGATCCTTTATGCTGCTGTAAAAGTGGCAGGTTGTTTAATTTATGTAGCCTAATATATGTGGTGTCCATAGCTCTTATGTTCTCTTAGCTCTATAATCTTTGTTATTGTTGATCTTGTTGATTGTCTGAGTTGTGGCCTCTTTTCTAGTTAATTATTGTTAAGGTGCACTGAGGAAGGTGGTTGTATATTCATAATTGATAATCAGTTGCAAATCAGTGCAAATGTCCATCTATAGAAACGGAATTAATTGCTGGTTCGACGGTTCACACCCAGGGACGGCACGATGTCTACTTTATTTTGAAGCCTAAAAGTCTCTAATTTAATAGTTCTAACATATAACATTATCGTCATACTACACCACCCCCATCCCTTTTTAAAAATGTAGTACATTTTAACTGACCTACTTTTTACTTTTATCTGAGTAGATTTTTTACAGTGCTTTTTTTACTTGAGTAAAATATTCTAGTACTCTTACCATCCATGCACATATGCACACAAAACACAAGCCGTCAGCAGTAGTATATTCTGGAGTAAGAGTATGCTTGCCAGATTTGTGCAGTGCATAGCAAACAGGGCCACTCAGCAGGGCCAAATGAAGAGATGACAAAGGAAGAGTCTCAAAGCTCAGGCTTTATCTCAACATGATCAACATGCTCTTTAATAATGAATGCTTGACTAGAGAAATCTCAAAGTCGCTGCTCCTGGGATAATGAGGCGAGCTCCGGCGAGTGTATTTAATGGGACAAAAAATGTTCACAGTGCGCAGTGTGTATCTGTGATGGCGATGTGTACTTTGACACTTTAGCAGCTAGTACAAACTCAGCACAGTCACCACTCAAGTTTTCGTTAAGTTAATGTCATTGTGCAATGATGTATTTGCAATGTTTTTGCTGTGATTCTTGGCATTAACATAAACACTACAGTGATAGCCTGACAGCATGATGATACAACAAATACGTCTCAGACGCAGTGATGAATTACCTTCACAGACTGATTTTTTGGGGGTAATTGAGAGGTCAGAACTGGAAGGCATTTGTCAAATTACATAGATGGGTATTGTAATTTACATTAAATGAATGTAAAAAGGTAAATGTGAAGCAAAAACTGGAACTGTTCTTTTAGCCAATTAATACTAAATTGACTAAACTTCCGGCACCTTTTTGACAGTAAAATGGACTGAAATGGAGCCACATGTGGATGCTTTGAAAAAGACATTACACTTCGCTTTTTTTCAGGCAGAATCGAGCAACAAAGGATTAACCCCACTAATAACACAGAAATCCACCCAAAAAAGCAACCCAGATGCAAATTATCTTCCCCAATGCAGTTCACAGACTCACACATATGTAGAAGCAGACACATAAGCGCACGGATATCGATGTATGGTGAGATGAAATGAGATATAAAGCTGACTTCTGCTCAGCACCCGAGCAGAGTTGAACTATGAAATACTGTATGTTGCCGGGCAACAGCAGCAGCAGCAGCAGCTGACTGTTGGAGTACAGCCAGTGCCGACACGAAAAAACTGCAATTTGCATTGGAGATTCACATTGATGCCGTTGGAAGTGCGCATGCAATTGACACACGTCAAAATGTATTGAGGAGACTCAGTACGAGCCTCTACTGTACACCTTTTTATGCTCAAACACATGTTCTTGAGGACGATTTCATGATGTATGGTAGGTTTGTGTTGCTAATGAGCAGGAAATCCAGAAACGATGAATGGCTTCATCTGATAGGACTGACTAGATAGTGTGCATTTATAAAAAGTTCACTTAACTATACACAGACCCAAGTGTTGAGTATTTAACATGTTATGAGAGTCATGTTACTTTTTTCAGCCACACTCTACAACTTCACCAGCTCCGATCTGCTTTAGGCCTTTCTGATGTTTGAAGGGTCATGCACCTCCTTATGAATGTTAAACGTGTAGATAAAAGCAGAATAATCTGCCAAACCCAACTATTGCTCCATTGTAACCATTAATAAATTATGAAGATCAACATAAGTGTTTTTGGAACCAATTTGCATGTTTGCTGGAGTAAATGTTTTAGGTTGACGCAAGGCCTGTTGGGTTTAAAGCTGACACATTATCTGTCAGTGAAATGCTTCTCATATTGTTGCATAATTGTTCATATTGTTTTTATCACTTCAAACGATGGATGAAACAGATAGAGATTTACATGCTGCATTGCTTTCAGAATACAGCGACTGTGTCTGTGAAATCAGTGCAAATATTCTTAAAGTGAATAATATCAACCCAATTACTTTCTCTGGTGCTATAATAAAGTAGGATAGTTCACAGGTGTACTAATGGCCTCATCCCCAAAATAACTGACCTGAATATGCCTCTTAATGCCCACAGCACAGGGGTGACAGTGCCGTGGAAAGCAAACTGCACAGACCAGCAGTTATTGTATCTCTTAAGACACGTTCTGTCAGGTTAAAACATGCAAGAGAAAAGACAAGAGGTGAGAAACTTGCTGAGTTTTAAGTTACAGATGTGTATACCAGGATAAAAATAACCCGTAGTAGCTCGTAGTATCAGTGCTCAGTAGTTTGCTACATGCACCACATGCAGTAACTGTAAGAAATGTCAGTCTCAACTCATCAAAATCGCCATTGTCTTGACATCTTCTTTTGAGCCGATGGATGACGGGTGATTCTGTTTCTTGTGTCTATTTTTTTTTTTTTCATTTTTCATCCTTTCAGGGATTAAGAAGAAAACTAGGCTTTTACTACATTTTCAAAGTGGAATCCAAGAATAGGAGAGCAGACAAAAATGATAAAAGGCATATTTATATGTTAGTCAATCTATATCTAACATTTCTGGTATAAATGAGAATTGTGATACAACAATAGCAGTATCTGACCAACAAGTCAAATGGGTGTTTGTTGTAATGATGATCCATTTTTGACGGTCAAAAGGAGCAAATTAATGAGGGATTTGAAGTCATAGATAAAACGATCTAACAGGGTTTCTAAATTGCACATCCCGAGGCGACGTAAATAACAAAAATGAAACAAATACATGTGATTTTTTGAGTATTTCTAACCCTGTATGAAAATTCTAAATGTTGCATGACCATGTTATAAAAGAAGAGATTCTTGGCTGTGCTTCATTTGTTGATACAAACCTTTTGTTTCATATGCAAACCTTTGCAAACCTTTGCAAAGAAATAACCACAATAGTCGTGTATTAGCTGTGAGGCTCAAACCCACTACAACTAATAATGTCATTTTAGACCAACTTCTTTTTCTTATTATGTACATCATGTGTCAGGACTTAGAATGCGCAGTATGCTATTTGTTACACATTAATATCAGTTTGGGATCTATTCAGTGATGATGCCCGTTGTAAGTGCTTCAAAATAAATATTATTATGGTCTCTCAGGAGGGACCTTGCTGATTTTCTGACAATAGTATTATATTGTAATGTTATTATTATTATTTGAGGGTCCAGATCTCTTAGCATAATTATAAAATAAAGCTTCTTCAGTTGTAACAACTTTGACATACAGGGCATTAGTTGTGCCTGCAGTCATTGTCACATGCATGTATCTCACAGTGCAGATTACTCCGTGTTTCTACAACTCTGTAGCCTAAAGGACAAAGTTGTTAATGCTGACTGAGCTGCTTGGCCATTACAATAATATACTGAATGTGAATATATTCATGCACAGTGCTGATTGTGAGCTGATCCATGGTTAGAATGAGCAGGGCTAAATGAGTTATGGCACAACTGTGAGCTTCATCATCCTCCATTGATCCAAGTTGTAACCTCCGTAATTCTCTGACAGAGCAGCCTTCTCCACATCTACTGATGCGTCTTTTTGGGAGTCCTTATGGACCTTTTCTAATCAAATAAAAAAAAACATGACTCACCCGTGGTAAAATATATACCCCATTAAATGTCAATTTCATGCCCTCTTCCTCTTCCAGTGGCCCTGCCAAAGCCTGTGAAATCCTGCTGCATCACTGCCCCAGCTTCTACCACAAGCTCGGCAATTCAGCAGTTTTTTCCTTTTCTCCTCTCATGCCCACCCGAGCCGAAGCCGAGATACAGTCAAACGGTGACAGCAAAGATTCAAATAAAAAAAACATTTGTGCAGTAACAACCCCCCCCCCCCAAAAAAAAAAAAATCCATCTTTTCCAGTGCACCCGCTTTCTTTCTTCGTGGGGGCTGTGCAGCGAAGAAACCCGGGTTGTTTATCAACATCAAAGCTCTAGCAGCCCACTACCATCACCATGAACACAACTTGACGGCCGCGTATACACCATTGATGCACGACGTGAAAATAAAGGCCACATTCTACCGAACCACAAGGAGCTGCACACTTGAGATGTTATGTAATATCTACAGCCGTGACCAAATGAACCAAGCGCAAAATGTAGGCTAACTCACATTTCACCATCCGATCGGTGGCGTTTAAGACGATGTCAGCGTTAGACATCTTCATGGGCAGTTGCTGTCTTCGTGGCTGAAGCGGTTTCTCTCCCTCCTTTAGGGTCTACTCTCAGTGTTTGTTGTCGAAATGCGACTGATGCTGTGGCATCACTCGGATGATGCGCCGCCTCCGTGCGTCGGTGCTGCGCCGGGTAGGACTGCTGCTCCCCAGGCAGGCAGGCAGGGATGGATGTTGGATGCTGGATGCTGTAGGAGCTGCCGCTGCTGTGCTAAGCTGTTAATGTGGGGGAGGATACACAGAGAGAGAGAGAGAGAGAGAGAGGGAGGGAGGGAGGGGGAGATGTGCACTATCCCGACATGGCGGTGAAGGGAACTCCCACGCAAATGTTTCACGGGACTGCCTGATGCTGCCATCAGATGGAGGCTGAGACGGGGTTGCCCCCACGCACGCACGGCGCGCCATTTTTCGGTATTCTCGAAATTTCGGTAGCCTCCGCCTGACGACGAGAGCGCACGGGCCTTGGTTCAAACGTGTGTAACGTTCACGAAACTAGACGGTTTTTTTGGTTTGTTTTGGCAATGTAGCATACATTCAGGAAAAATGTTTTTAATTTCAGCAATTCAGAGATGTAATGACGTGACGTAGCTACTTTTCATTATGTGCCACAGGAAATCTAAATTACACATCAGAATACTTGAATTTATGATTTTTACAATCAATTGGTGATTAATTATATGAGCTGAACTGTGGCTCAGTGTTCAGATATGATCTCCATTGGATGAATGCAATTGAGAAATATTCATTCGCTAATATTTATAACCTTCTAAAACCCTAAAACTATGACGGAACTTTTAATCCCTGAGCATGGACTGTAAGGCAAATGTTCATAAGACATTTAATTTGGGGAACTTTTATACAAACTACGGCCATAAGACGTAATTTATTTTATTTTATCAAATTAATACTGTTTTTGAACATCATATTTATGTGAGAAATCTAGTTAAAATTGTTATAAAATGAATATGCTCTTATCTTTTCATGACTCATAATTCTTTCATATTTAAGGAAATGTATCATCTTATTTCTAATTTAAATAATAACTGAAAGATCGCTGAGTTGCTGTTGTAATTATGGTCCGCAACAACTTTATCATCATTAGATGTAGCACTACTACTACTATCAGCAACAGTCATGACAACTTTTATTCTATTATTTTTATTTTATTATTCGTATTTGCTCTTGGGATTTTTATTCATCATAGTCTGGGGTCCTCCCAGAAAAAAAATTTCACTGCTGTTACACTATGTATGATTATATATGTTGTGTATATGTGTGACCAATAAAACTCTTTTCAGTGCTTGTGATGCTGGGCGGTTTTTCATCTTCATTATTGCTCTCAACAATAAAAGCTTTAATCACACTGGTGCTCTTATTAGCAGCTTTGAAAAAGTTGAAACGGACAGTGAGTTTTTAGTAGCATGGCTTTCTCACAATACAAGGTGATACGTTTATTGCAACAGATAAAAATGTATTTCTTTTTATTTTATCAACCGGACCTCATGGACATGATATAAGAATGTTTGCTTATGTCATCCATTGTGTCAAAATAAAGGAGTTTGACCTAGATGAGCTAAAACACAACACAGGGGCCACACACCGTTGACCTTTAGAGATTCACAGAAATACAGAAAATAATAAGAATTAAATAAAATCATGCTGGTACTAGGTTTAGTAAACAAGTGAATGAAGGCAGTTCTGTTGCCTTTTCAAGTGGTTTAATATGATGCATTGGTGGCTTTTTGGAACAATGTGATGTTAATACACTGTAGGCATACATCACTGCAGTGTTTGGATTTCACTGTTGGGAGGAAACATACTGTTAAACCAGAATAAAGATGCAAACCGGCATTCAATGTTTTCACATTGAACGTACCTCAGGTGATCAGCAATGGAGCAGCAGGATAGTTTGTTTGATTTTTTGGTGCTTTGACTTTTTTGGAGTCTGAGAAACTCAGAAACTTGCAGTGCAAGAAACAAAAAAAAACTAGTGTTTAATGGGTATGGTACTTGATGTAGGCCCGATTCTGATTAAATATTGTACCTCTAATTAAAAGTTTGACACACACACTTTTAGGGCCCTGAATATATTTCAAGATGTGTTACTAAATACATACAAATAAATGATCTAAAATATGTTGAAGTTCTGCTTACAAAAATGTATCTTGCATGCGTGGATGTTTTGATGGAAACATGCATCAGCATCTGCATCACCTTGCTGAATACTGTAGCAAACCAGAAGTGAAACAAGATTCATATCATTTTGGATCGTGAGTGGTGATGTCCATCTCTGGCTGAGGTAAAGTTTTAGTAGTTTAGTTGTCACTTAGCACAAGTTGAATTTATAAAACATTTATAATGTTTTGTGACCAGTTGGGCCCTTAGGTAAACAGTAAAAGCTCCTTTCAAAAGAAGAACATCGCTAGAAGCAACAGGACGTGAGAGGGTTTGTTTATTACCTAAACGGCACACACTTTTAATAGCAAACTTTGCTCCTTATCATTATTTAATTATGAATTCACATTTATTCTTTTAAGTAATTTCTCAGAAAGCTATTGTGAGCACTTGCCACTAGATGGGGCCCTAACCCTGATTTTTAACTGCAACAGCAGCAACAGCTGGTCGGCTGGTACTGCAACAGGAAGGGCAGTGTTTGTTACTTTACATTTAGAGACATGATAATTTGAGAAAGCAATGACACTACTTATTTAGTAGTAAAGGCTGAACCGTTGTTGATGTAATTTTGTCATGCTTTTTTGTCCTCATACTGTCAGTCAAGACAATAGAACCACTTGCTTCATGACAGATGAGGCTGAGCATGTGATGAGTTGCAGAATGAGTAATAAATCTCTAGTAATGGAGCCAGTGTTGCTCATCAGGCAAAGGGCCTCTGCAGTGGAGCTGAGTCTGAGCCTGACACAAGACGTGACTGACTTAGGCCTGTTCAGTTGGACGGGAAAACACCCCACAAAATCTCTAGCACTTTAGAGACTCAGTTGATAGCAGAGTGTCCAATACCTGTGCTGGATGCATGTGGTATGTCCTTGAAGTTGCCAATATTGCTGGGAGAGACAAACCAGAGAGTGGTGATGAAAGTAAAGAGAAACTACACTGCTCTCGTTCTCAGTTCAGCATTGAGGCCAAAATGAACAATATTCTTGAGCCATATTTTATTATGTATAATACACAAAAATAACCAACTGCCAAGTCTGATTCACTGCCTTGAAAACCCTTGTATTGCTTTGAAATGACGTGTTCTTGGAACTGACTGTCACGTGTACAGAGGCAAAGTGTGAAAACCAAATTTCAAATGAGATGTTTTTTTGAATTTTTTATATGGTTCTCAAGTGTATGGGAGTATTTCTGTAGTGGCAATGACATGCTGGCAGCTACATTTGTTGACCCCTCCTTAAAATACTGTTATTGCTGGCATTCTCTTCTGGCACAAGGGTAGGAGAAAACAGCACCAAGAAATGGCCTATTCCAACAATATATACTGTAGCTTATCCAGCTGTACTTTCCCACATAATTAACTCACAGTCACTTACTCACGACAGTAGCACAGGGCATTAATTAAATCACAAGCCATGTTGTATGTGATTTAAGTACATCACAAGCCAAATGTCTTGGTGTATTGAGCATTAATATATTAACATTGTGTGTGCGTATGTGCGGTTTAATGGCAGAAATTCACTATCATTCTCATTACTTTGGTTACACATAAATACACAAATAATGTAGCAAGGTTGCTTTATTATGCAATTGCCTTTGGATTGTGTGAAAGGAATAGTTGGAATAATTGGGAAATACACTTATTCCCTTTCTTGTAGATAATTAGATGAGAAGAAGGATACCACTTAGATGAGAAGATTGATACCGCTCTCATTTTTGTGATTAACTGTGGAGCCAGAGCCTGGAGGCATTTAGCTTAGCTTAGTTTAGCAAGACCAGAAGCAGGAAGAAATGAGAAGAGGAAGCAGCTAGTCTGGCTCACTCCGGGGCTCAACAATACGCCTACCTGCACCTCTAGAACTCATTAAATGACACAGTGTATCTTGTTTGTTTTATCCATACAGAAACCCAAGTGTAAAAAGAACAGGTTGTGATTTTTTACGTGTTGGAACAATTTCTCTCTGGGCAGTGACTTCCTAGACATTGGGAGGTTGTGAAAAGAAACAGCAACTGGAACACTCTGCTCCAACAGCTGGTAAATCTTTGTGACAGATGATCTGTGGTATTCTGCAGGAAGTGACATCACCTGGCACCAAAGACGAGCCAATAGGAGTGGATGAGAAGCTTATTTGTTGCCAGTAGATGTAGACGTTTTACACGTTTGGATTTGGAATAATGTTGGTTAATTTTGTAAATGTCATTTTATTATTAGCAATATGCATAAGAAGTAGTTTCCCTAGACTCAAAATGTTGAAAAAGATGACAAAGGGATTAAATCATAATTCAGCTCAAACACAGTAAGCATTTTTCTAGATTGTAAAACAATGTCAATTAGAAATCACTTCTTATATATTACAGATACATATAGCTGAATGTGGGGAAGCCCTGAGGATGTTTATTGGATAAGGGTTAAAGGATAAGGTTATTTATGTCTGTTTGTGCTTCTGAACAATGAGAGACAAAAAGAACATTTCTAAGTGTCAGCTGGGAGAGACACACTGTGGAAACAAGACGCAGTGTGAGAAGCCAACCTTTCAGAAGTAAGGGGGGGGGGGATGTTGAAATTGTGTTACAGTGATCATTTGGAGAGTTTACAGGGCTTGCAACATTCCTCAGTATTGGAGAAAGCTGACGTTCATGTCTAACCCTGATCCCTTCATCTCTTACGTACCTCTTTTTGGGCCATCTTCGGGGGCTTTCCTACGGTGCCGGTCATGTGTGCAGCTGGGGATGGAGGCCATGCAGCGCTAATCCTCCTCCCCAGCTCAGGAAAGTACCCTGCCTCCCTGTGCAGAACGAAAACAACAAAGAGCTGAGTGTGGCTGCAGCCTCCGGGGTTCAGTGCACCCACCAGAACATGTCCAAGAGTCACAGCTTGCTGCTCCCTCCTACCCATCTATCCATGCATGACTCTCCTTCTCTCTCGTGCTTTCTCTCTTTGGCTCTCTATTCAACCTGAGAAAGACACGAATGATTGCGGACTACAATGTAATGTTCTTCCGTTTCATATCAGAGATAGAGGACTTTGGAAGGTCAAAAGAGAGGACACACAGAACGCCGCAAAAGAATGTGGTTAGAGTGGGTTTTATGAAGGCAAAATGATCTTTCCGTATGACTTAATATTTATTACAGAGAAATAGTCAAAAACCCTGAATGGAAGCATACAGAAAATGTAATGTAAAAAATGTAAAATTGCTGAAAGAAAGCACTAAAAGGAATGACATACTGTATCTCTGGACTCACATTTAAAAAAGCAAAGACCACCACTTTGGTTTGCACTAAAATATCTCAACAATGGATTGCCATGAAACATTATATTATTTATACATTTGTTGGTGCCAGATTGTGTATCTGACTCACTTTGGTGATCCTCTGACCTTTCCTCCGGTGCCATAATGATGTTGATGTTTGTGATTTTGAGTGAAATGCCTAAACAACTATTGGATGGATTGCCATGAAATTTGCTACACACACTGATGTCCTCATCAGGATGAATTGTCATAACACAGATTCTCTGACTTTTGATCTAGCACCATCATCTGGTCAAAATTCAATTTGTCAGCTACTTTGGTTCATGAACAAATACCTGTAAAACTAATGAAACAACCATCAGCTTCACCTGTACTTAGTGCTTAGTACTAATTGGCATATGTTAGCATGCTAACATGCTAAACTAAAATAGAGAACATGGTGAACATTAAACCTGTTTAATATCAGCGTGTTAGATTTGTGATTATCTTAGCATGCTGACATTAGCGTTCACCTCGAGGCCCCATTGTGCACAAGTAGTTCCTATGGCTGTAGACTCTTAGTTGTGCCACTTGATAATGATGTTTTCAGTAAAAAGATAAGATCTGCTGAACCACCACAATGATAGTGTGGTATCAAATTAGTCCAATTCTGGCAATCTGCATTTTTACCAGGATTCATTCAGCATTGACATTGCTTAGTGCAGCCTAATGCTTCAAAGAGAGCAGTGAGTAGAAGAGTCCTGCGTACTCCGCCTTATAACACACTGATATATCACTGAACACAACCTTTTTAACAATTATTACAAACACATTCCACTTTCAAACTGAAGCCACAGTTTCAGCCCTGGCTGTCTCCTGTTCATTGTTTTCATAAATGGAATTGCAGTAATAAGTGACAACACAAGACGTTTGCAAGAATTACAACACTTGGGTGAAAAGACAGACAGTGAACACACAGGGGAACTGATAGTAGCTTTTTGAAAGAGAAATAAATCTTTTCTGCAACACATTTTGTTTTGCAGTGTACTCCATTGTTGTAGCTGCATGATGTCCACTTTCCTCATCTTTAAGGCCACAGTCCCACCCACTGCTCACCACAACCACAGGTTACCTTGAAATGTTTCCTATTGAGAATTTACTGACCATCACATCCTATCCAGGTGACATCATTTGGACAACAAAAAGACATGAAATGTGTTTCCAGCTATTGTTTGAACCAGATCTATTTGATTAAATGTTGTTACCATATTTTATGACCTACACTTTTTTCACTTCTTGTTTCCCATTTAAACATTTTTTGAATTAGTTGACAAGACTGGACTACTTGTTTTAGTACTACCAGGTTTTGACGATGGCAGCACAGTGTGGTGATTACAGGGAACACAGTAAATGTTTACCAGTCTACAATGCACCAGGTGTAATTAAACAGTAAAGTCTAATATAGTAAGATGAAGCCCAAAACAAAAATGACATTTCCTTTACTGCAGGTCAGTGGAGGTGTTAAAGTCACCTGCAGCCATGTAGAGTTACCAAACATATCTTGAGGATGATTTAGTTTGGATTGTAAACAATAACTGTGTAACATGGGAGTTACACTCCAAAAAGAGATACCCATCATTTCATTAAAATACACCCACTCCGTTACACTGACTGATGGAATGAAAGCTAGAGATCATTTTTGCTTGGTATTGAAAATAAATATTATCTGAAGACATTTTCATACATTTTAGGACAGAACTGACTACACTTCTTCCACATCTCATAATTATTTTAAAGTACTTGTGTTTGCCCAAATAAATATAAATCACAGTGCATAATAATGTAATGCTAAATCATTAATATGCCTGACGTGTGTTGTAGGTCTGCTACAACACACTTCATCTACATTCATATACATTTTGGCTTGAATGAAGAAAAAACAACCTTTGCTTGAAAAAAATGTGATTGGTGAGATAATTTTCACAAGTTTCCAGTTGATTGTCATCGTCAGCCTTGTAACATATTGGCAGATTTATTTTTAAAGATTTTATTTTGAGTCATTATTTTAAAGGATTTTATACTCAATACAGCATTAAATCACTAGTTTGGGTGGATATATGTATTGTTTATGCGTTTGGAACACACCTCCTGTGCGTAATTACGCATTTGGTGTCTTTTTAACTAAGTGAGTGTCATATTTATAAGAGCCAGAGCATATTTGTTTGCAGGGAGGTTGGTTGGCTACTGACAGAGTTGGTAGAACACCCCCTCCTCTCTCTCTCCCCCCCCCCCCCTCCCCCTCCCCCTCTCCATCTCTCTTCAGCTGCCGCGATATTTTCCAGCTCTGGAGCCTCAACCGCACAGCTCGATCGATTCGCATTGATTGTCCCTGACGAGCTGCTCCACTTTCTAGCCAATGTCAGCCAGTCTGCGATCGGGAAGGAGAGAAATGAAGGAAAATCTCTGCCGCCCTGGCGGTGTCATTTCCACACACTTGGGTTGGCCGCCTGCCAGCAGACAGGCCAGTCGAAAGAGGTGGAGTGGACTCTGGGGCTGAGCGAGAGGAGGAGCGACCAGGGACGAGGCTTGTTTCTGTCAGCTTTGCATAGTGGATAACCTCTGTTCTCCTAAATACACTGGATGCGTGGTTTGAGTTGTGTTTATCCTCCACCGTCCTGTACCCCTTCTAAGGAGATCACTCCTTAAAAGGTCGCTCCTTAAAACAAGAAAACACAATGTGACACCTGTCACATCAATGTGACAATGCAGATATTAGCATATTATTTATGCTTATTATATATATATATATATTTGTATCTATTATTATAAAGCTAAAACATCACCGCTAATCCAATCAGATTGAGACTCTTATACAATACGTATAAGAAATAAAAGTAAAGCGCATTTAGTTAATTTGAATACAACGTCTATTACCACCGTTTTGGCAACGTCGTCATTAAAAGAATATGCAGCCAGTAATCACTCAGGCAGAGTACAGTCATCTTCTGTCTGCCCGCAGTTTTATTCTGAAACAACACACCTCTCTCCTCAGCTGTCCTGAAACCACTCTGAACCTCACTCACGGCCTCTCCCGCTTTATTACCGCCTCAGCTGAAGCGCGCGCACCACGGAAAAGTCCAGTTCGGTTTTTCCGCGAAGCTCCAAAAATCTATGAAATGTGTTTGCATGTTCCTCTCTGCAAGCGGGGATGTAGAGGTGGGATTGCAAGGACCGAGAAAGCTGGGGGAACCCACGCGTTCAGCCTCAGTGAAAGTACGCTTTTCCAAAACAACTGACGGTGATTATTTTTTTTCTTTTTACATTTGTCATTAACAGGCAGGGACTCTGTAGGATTGTGTTCTCGGAGAATAAGCTTTTTTTTCCCCCAGCCCTTTTCTTTTTTTTTGTCACCATTCTGCACGGCAGGCTGAGAGACGGACCGCTCGGACTGTGGGAGCCCTCCCCTCTGCTCGGATCTGCTTTGGTAGGTGCGAATAAAATGGGCCCGTGTTTGCAAATATGCAGATACATGGAAGAGGAAGGAGGGGGGTGGGATGTGTGTGTGTGGGGGGGGAATCATACTTTGTTGAAGTCTGCTGAAAGTTGGGATGTCATCATCTTATAGGATCAAGTTATAGCGGGGTGAACCGCGGGGCTCTTCTGCATATCCTCAAATGTGCGACTGCAGACCATATGCTGGCACCGCAGTTAGGCTACCGTGCTCATAGATCACTGAGTCCAGACAAAAGCCAGCTATTTTAATCTGCTCATAGGCTACTCATGAAAGACACAAAATCAAGGTTTTATTACCTACCCGCTGATTGGATAGGTAACGATGCCGAAATGGATATTTTGCAAGCTGCTCTCAGTTCTTTAAGAACAATCTTCATTTCTCTTTATTTAATAAGTCGCCGCCAGCGAAGCAAAAGCACGATGCTTTATTGTGAATCAGCTGTTAATGATGCGCACTAAACTTGACGCTTCCAGCAAATGAAAGAAACGACCAACGCGCATTAGAGTCGGGTCGTGCTCACATTTGACAACAGGACTCTTTCTGATCATCAGCCTGTGTAATATAAACTTTTATTTAATCCGCTGTCATCAAATAAACAGACACACATGCGTTACACACGCGTATAGAGAGGTGAAGAATACATTGGCTTTTTTTTTTATTATTCCAAATGAAATAGGACATCTTTTTTTTCTTTCTCCGGGCATCATTAGAAAGTTCCCAGGTACACTAGCTCTCACCGCGCCACCCGAAGATTTACAGCCCCCCCTCTGCAACCCGCCACCAGCATCGCAGCTCCAAGTGCTCCATATGTTTGCCAATAATTTGAAGTCACGGTATGCGCCGCGTGGTTGTTTTTCTCCTCTCAACTTTTCGTGTGCATAGCCCTAATTAGGGGTAGGAAGACGCAGCAGGTTATGGACAATGGATGAAGCCTTGAGTCTAATTATTGTCACCGGGCTTTTTAACTTCCTCTGCGCGTCTGTGCGCGAGTGTGTGTGCGTGGCCGTGCGCGCGCGTCAGTCGACAGGAGGTGGGAGGAATAGGGAACGTGAAGCTCACCGTAGACAAGTACAGAGTCCGCAGACAGCGCGTCTGGACTTGGGGGGGTGGGGGGGGGCGACGCCGCATTTGCATCGTGCATCGCCTTCAACTAATGCATTAAGTATTCTCGCGTCTCCAGAGGTGCAGTCAGCTGCTCCACAGTTCGTGGCGGACCAACTGCCTCATAGCCCTGCAGGAAATTAGACAATATTTTTCCCACCTTCGTTGAGAAAGCTGACTGCGATTACCTGGCACCTGCGCATGTAGTGACGTCAGTGAAGGAAACTTATTCAAGAGTCACTTTAATGCGCTCGAAAGGAGGTTCGCTGTCCGGCCATACTTGATTTGTGATTATAATTAGCAGTGCAGTTTGTTTATTTAATAAAAAAATCGTTATGCTTACTTAAAGAGTCATACTTTGAGTTTAGGCTTTCAATGTGTATGAGTAAATTAATGAATGTGTTTCATTCAACTCATAAGTGATCCTAGTTGGTAATATTCTGCTACTGTGGGGTCCAAGTCAATGTGTGATGAATATTTAAACAGCCATGATTGAAAAACAGCCCAGATTTCTGGTAGTTTTTGGTTATTCTGAACGTTTTTTGTTCTAAATAGGAATTAAAGGACTACAATTCCAAAACAATGAGAAGTATAAACACAGACTGGCCCTAAATGCTTTCCTCCATCACCTACTGATCAACCAGCCAGCCATTCAACCATCAGTCACATGTCACTATATTGTGGACTGATATTCATTTCTATACACACATCTGTTGTTTTGTTGTTGTTGTTGTTTTACATCTTAGCACAACAATTAATATAGAATTAGGGGTCTGAGAGTTTAAATCCTAAAGCAAAAATGATGTAGCTGTTAAAGTTTGGAGTTAGTAGGCTACAAGCTGAGAGCCGCATATGAATGTTAAATGAGCTGTTCATGCTCATACAAGTATCATAGTGATGACAGCATTCACCCTGCAGCACTGTGGCTGTTAGGAAGAACTCATCATTTTTACCGCTGTGAATTTACAGCACGATCTATTGAAGTACTACTCAATATACCATCTATCAGCTTGAACGATTTTGGAAGTGTCCCCCACAAAATTAAGACTATGGTTTTATAATGTTTTGACACATAGTTTAGGTGACCAGCTGTCCTTCAGTTACAGAATATACATCACAACATTTGTGCCATATGGCTTAAAAGAAAAGTTTTTGGAAATACACTTATACACGAGAGTTAGCACTCATGTGCATACACAAAGTTTGAAGCTAAAAACCAGCTAAAAGGACATTTAAACGTTTTAAAGGTTACTCCTGGTTGCCTGGCAACTGACCAAGAAATAGTTCACACATAACCCCCTGTGAAACAGCGAATTGTTGTTTTTTACGCTTTGGTTTTTGTATAGATCAAACAAACGGGATAAAACATGTTTATTAGTGAGCTTTAGAGATGCTGGTATGCGGATTTTGTTACCCTTGTACAGAGCCAGGCTAGCAGTTTGCCCCTGTTTCCATTATTTGTGCTAAGCTAAGCTAACCATCTCCTGGCTGCAATTTCATATTTCATGCACAGACGCCAATATTCTTATCTAATTCTCTACAAGAAAGTGAATAAACGCAAATATTGAACTTTTCCTTTAATTTGAGTGTCTGTCTTGAGTCGCGGATACTGAATTGCAGGCTTCATGCAAATAATTAGGTATAAACAAACCTACACACAGGCTGAGGGAGACAGCAAAAAATGGAATTTCTCTGCCAGGATCAATACAGTATTCTGTAGAGCGGGAATATCTGGATAAAAACAACATTTCACACTTGTATGACACACTATGTAGAAAAAGGGTCTCCTTTCAATTCTGCATTTCATGAGGCTGTTTGCACAAAATTTGGTATACATGCTCACTAACACAGCTGCAGTATATGTGAGCCCAGAAGCAATTAAAAGCTATTAGTTGATTAAACACACTAATTAATACCCATACATCATGTACCAACTTATGTGGCATTTTGTTTACCACATTCAAACGTGAAAATTCAAAGTGACAAACTGACGGAGCTGACACCACTCATTCAACAATACAGGCTCATATTAATATCTAGATTTGCGCTTAAGTACCTTTACTGAATGAACAACATTTATAATCGCATTAAGAACGTTGAGTTATGCCTCCTCAGGCAAGTCAATATTTTGTCGGCTACACTAAATGATTTATTGACCATTAAAACTAGAGTAATTGTCAAGCACTCAGATTTACGTTACTAAAAAACTGATTCAGTTTTTTCTATAATAAAGGCATCAAAGCAACAGTTCACAAAGTCATACTTACAGTGGTTGTTTCTGCTGCAGATTTTGAATTCACCTAAACACGAGGCCACCAATTATTTTTCTGGATGCTTAGATTGCAGGTTCACAGCTGAGCTCATTGGTCGATTGGAGAAAGGCTTCACACACGTAGCTGTTGGACCATATTGATCATGTGGACCATTTATATCCAGATCTTTATCTCCAGCCGCTAATCCTGAGCAGCACATTGTGTGCAGATAGAGTAACAAAAAACAAGACAGACTCAGAAATATCAGGGATATTTACACCTTTTTTTGTGCTGGGACAGCTTGAGGTGCAAGAAATCTGGCTCTCGTAGACTTTAATATGTGACTACTAATTACAGTGCTCTTGTCAGGCCAATTCACATAAACCTGAGGTGTCTATAAAATCACAGGAAATTGAGTAAATATGCTTAAAGGACAACAACATATCTGGTTTCAGCAGTATGGCGCTGACACTCTCAGTAGCAGAGGCAGCTGTGGTTTAGGAGACAGTTCACACAAGGACATAAACCTCTACTTTAAATGATGTGGTGAGGGGATCTGAAGAGCCATGACGCTGGAAGTCGAGGAGGGTGATTAGCCCAAAACTATAAGCCATGCTCAGGGTTGATGATGATGGAAAGAGTGTGACTGATAGGTCAGTAGGATAGAAGTCAGATATACACACACAAAGCAGAGGAGGGTGAGTGTGAGGCTAAAACAGGTGCTGCTGCTTTCATTTGTTACATGCATGTGGTAGACCAAAGCAACAACTGTGGTGCTGTGCAACAGCTCTGGCTACAGTCTGAACACAACCTGCAAACATGGAACACACATATCTGCGCACATGTGTTTGTCATTCCAGACCGGTTTGGAATGAGTTTTAATTTTTAATTTGTGAAAAATATACTTTGTCATTTTTGTCAGGTAATAAAATGTTTTTGAAGGGTCTTAATGACACAAATTAAAATCTCAGTCATTTGTCATATTATTCATATTTTACTTAAGAAACAAAAAGAGCGTCACTGCATTATCGTCATACAGTAGGTGTTGCTGGGGTTGACGCAAAGCAAGTCAGCATGAAAAGTATTGTGTCACATCCATAACTATCAAGATTATCAACGCTTTGGAGGAACAGCAGTTGAAATACATGTATTTATTTGTGGGCCTTACCTTTTCTTAAAAAGCAGTGGTATCATCAGGAGGTCAGCTGTTGTGAGGCTGGTGAGTTTACTAGTTAGACAACTGATCAGTGATATTTTTGAAACAGTTTTCATGAGCAGAGATTGCCAACTTTGTCACTTTTTACCCAACTTGAGAACTCGTTTATTCTAGCTATTGATAATGTGCCAGTTCATTAATTATGTGGAATACAAGTCTTTTAGCACATTTACTGTAATTAGATCATTTAGGAAGCAGTTGGATTTGAGCTGGATATTCTCCCAGGCCATGATTAATCCAGAAATAGTGTTGTTGTAAAAGTAGATTTACTTTTGTAGATGCACAGCTGCCATAGAACTCAATAGAGACAATGTGACATTAAAATCTCACAAAAAAACACATAGCGCATATTCATAACTGACCAGTGTCCAATATTCAATAACACCAGAAAAACTCCCTTGCGTCACTGATGATTTGCAGATCTGTTGTGCATTCAACCACAACTGAGCAGTTAGTTTGAGATGCTTTTGGGAAACCAGACCCTGGTCAGTGCTGTAGTAGGGGAAACTGAAACTATAGGGCCGAGGGGCTGCGGAGCTGCGGAGCTGGCTCTGGTTCGCTGGCGCCACATCCCCCTGAGCTGGTGAGAATGTGGGGGCTGTGCTCTTGCCTTTGAAGCTTTACCTCCCACTAATTCTGGCCTTCCAATTTCCACACACTGCACAGACCCCCCCCACCCCCCCGCCCCCCCCTCCATCCTCTTCCCCTCCCTTTCCCTTTGTTTCCCTTATAAGGACTGGCCCAGCCATTTCCTTAGCTTTTCTGTGGGAGGTGGTAGGCTTGTTTGTGAACATGGACAGGTCAGGAGGATCGCAGCATAGTTTTTCTTTTCATAGATGAGCAGTCACAGGAATCTCACGCTAAAAGCCGGTGGATGCATGCATCCATGTCCAGTGGGGAATCTCCTATTACTAGCCTAGTGAACCCTCTTCATAAGCCACCCACTACTCCATTTGATCAAATATTTAGACAAATGATATTGCTCTACAGGTTTGGTCTTTAAAACTATAAGAATAGAATAGAAAAATTGTTGATTGACATGGGCGATTATAGCAATCAAAAGAAATTCAAAGTTTATAAAAAGAAAATGAACTTCCTTTGTTCTGTTTTTTGGCTTTTGGCTACATTTTCAACAGCTTCACAGATTGTTGTGTGAGAACGTCTAATAAGGAACTGGTATTTATTGTCTCACATATTGCTTCACAGGGCTATACACTCAATGAGCATGTAATTGTTAGTCAATAAATGCAACATTTCTTAAATGACTAAACTGCAGTCAGGGCAATACAATTTGTTTATAAAGCATTCACTTCAAATCAGGTTGGTCTCAAAAAGAGCTTCACATGTTTAAAAGGAACATTATTACAGATGAATACTGATAAAATACTTTTTAGAATGACACACTTCACTTAAATAGAATCTGATAGAAATCACAGTTGTGTTAGCACTTCACACAGACCAACAGATACAACAGATTGATAGTCAAAGAGGTCTTACAAGCAACCTTTTCAAGCAGGTAATAAATGAAGAGATAAAGTCAGAGCTTACACCTCTGTAATTACAGCTAAAAGTGCGTGCTATGTTTGAATATTTTAGCGTAAAGCGTGAAATGTGCATATACCTATATCTGGAATCTTAACTTTGTTAACCAAAGCAGTTTTTTCCCTCAATAAATTTGATTTTTATCAGATTTAAATAGCAAGGTTAGGCTCCAAACCTCGTAATTTCTTTTCTTTGCCAACCAATCAGAGAATCTCCAGGGAAGCAGGTGTTGCCTCACTGGTCAGAAGTTTGATTTGTAGATTCATGTGTGAAGAGTTAAATGGAGAGTTTTTGATTTTCTGTGCTTGAATGTGAATCTACTATCAGTATCTCTTGGTCAAGGTTGTGTTCAGATTTGTAAAACAAATTTCTATGTAGTCTATGAGCATCACTTAATTATTTTTCATCAAAGCACTACTGCTGCTAACTAAAGGTATTGAACACCGGGTAAACTGACAAATGACATTCATTTTCATTCCAGTATTTAATTCACTTGTTTGAATAATTTTACATTATGGTCGAGTTTTAATTTCTTTTACATTATGTAACATTATTATGTCATGATTTTATTACTTTTGTTATATTTGTATTGTGTGCACATTTTTCAGCCTGTATCAGGATGATGGGGTTGTTAAATCTGCTAATTCTGTGACTTTGGGCTGTTCTTAATATCTTTAAAGCGGTTATAACTAATTAGTTTTTTCTATAATGACAGCATGAAAACAATGTCACGACATGAAAGGGGTCACTAATAATTATAAACCTGCAGATAATTCTCCCCCGAATCTGCAACAGAGTTGGTAGAGACCCAACACAGAGCTAAAAGAGACTTACGTTTGCCAAGTGGCCAAAAACACGACAAACAAAAGCTAATGTTGCTCAGTAGCTGCTGAATGTGTACACAAGTTTGCCAAATAAATGTAAAAGGTGAAGATATACCAGTGCTGTGTTCAAAACCTGTTTCTGCTGACCCCAAATCAGACACTGCAGGTTTTAAGATACAATGTTTTAGTTCTTCTTGCATTTGCCCAACTTGACAAAAATAGAAAACGTTTCTCTGGAGTGTTTAAGTGTTTTGGTGAAGTGATCACTGATGAGTCATTTACCTCTCTTCTCTCCCTGTCTAAAGTTTCCAGATGGCCCGTGGAAGAACGTGGATGAGGGCTGAGCTGTAGTGCGGGCAGAAGGCTCGGGGCCTGCCTGTTGTTGGCTGGCTGATTGGTCCATTTAGGTGAGGCACCACTCTCACCGGGGCACAGAACGGACTGAGAAAAAGGTCTTTGCTCCCCCTCCTCGCTCACCCCTACCCCCTTTCCACCCTCACCCCCAACCCAGGCACGTACGCTCTGGACCATGTCTAGCAGGCTGTCGGAGCGGAGCCGGACAGAGGACCAGGAGCGGAGTAGCTGCAAACAGGACTCTCCTGTTATAGAGCGCAGGAACCGCAGTGGCATCATCAGTGAGCCCCTCAGTAAAAGCCTTAAGAACTCCCGCACCCTCTCCCAGTATACAGCAGTCTCCTCTGCCACAACCAATGGACACACGGGCAATAGTGAGACTAAGAGCCACTCGGCCAAGCCTCAGCCACCCCCACAGCCCCAGCCCACTGTCTCAACACTGACAGCAGCCAAGTTGGACCGGACCCTAGAACAGGTTCTGGAGGGACAGAATGGCCTGCTGCACTTTGCCCAGGCAGCAGCACTGTTAAAGCGGGCCGGTATGGAGCACATGCTTCTGCCTGGGGGCATGGGAGTGGGAGTTGGCGGTGGAGATGCAGGCTCGGGGGCTAGCGACTTGGAGGGTACGTCTGTCACGGATGCCGTAGGTGGTCCTGTTGACTTCCCATATGGAGTAGGGGGTGGTTTCCCCTTCAACCCAGGGCTTTTCATCATGACGCCGGCTGGAGTGTTTCTGGCGGACAGCGCGCTACACATGGCCGGCCTGGCCGAGTACCCGGCGCAGAGCGAGCTGGCCTCTGCTATCAACTCCGGTAAAAAGAAGCGAAAACGTTGCGGCATGTGCCCACCTTGCAGACGGCGGATTAACTGCGAGCAATGCAGTAGCTGCCGGAATCGCAAAACAGGCCACCAGATCTGCAAGTTTCGCAAATGTGAGGAACTGAAGAAGAAGCCCTCAGCTGCTCTGGAGGTAAGAGGATGGTGGCTATGATGTGTCATTTTTTTGTGGGTCATTCTTTAGCATTCCCCAAACAAGAAAGGGTTTTGATCCAAAGAGTTACTCCAAAGCTTCAAAGTAGTAACAGACACTAACATTATTTGGGTGCATTAACCATTACAACAAATCCACAGCGAAGAGCTGGAAATATATATATTTTTAACTGCAGACATCTGCAAACATTACAAACAAATTGCAGCTGCACACCTGAAAGCACAAGGTAGATATTTTGTTTCATACATGAATGTCATTCCTCTTTAAGGGAAATAGTACAAGGGGGCTTTTTGGTGGGGTGGTGGCTCCACAAGCAGAAAAATGACAGTTGGTGAGGAGTGTGGTGGGTATGTGCAGGGTAAGCATGCACCATGGGGTCTCTTTAATCTGTCCACCATAATCATGCAATCGCCTAATCTATCAACTGGGAGGATAATTCACTAGCTAAAACAGAAGCATTGAGCTACACATTGTATTCCCTTCAGTGGAGCATTTGCTGTTTGATCACATGCACATCCTCCCTGTGCATATGTTGTAATAGTAAAATAATGGAGAAAAAAAGGTATGGAGGCAGAGATGCTGTAATTGTGAATATGAATATAGTATTTTGTGTGCAAGTGTACATGCGTGGGTATGTTTGTGTATGTGTGTGCATGTAACAAGGTCCATCTGGCCAAAGAGCTGTCATCTGGAGCACCAGGTGTCAGTATGGCACATGCGCCCCACTTTTGCTGCCGCTGTCCTTCTCTCTGGTGACACTCCTGCTCATCTAAATGGCCCTCCAAACGTCCTGTCTGTTACCTCCATCGCACTCAGTGACCTTACCAACCCCGGCTGTGATGACAGAATGACCAATCATGAAATCAATTTCAGCAGATGTTCCATCTCAAAGGAAATAAACTTTTGTGATCAATGGATAATAGTGTCACTTTGGCATTACATAATAAATTGATAGATATATAACACAGTGTGAACATGAACCAGTGGAGAGGCTGCTGGTCTAATTGACACAAACTAGATGTGTGCTTCAAACTGCTAATGGCTTTACTTCTTTCTCTTTCTGATGTTGATTGAGGGTGACAGCTTGGCCTCTTGTTTGTAGGCTGAAATGTTGGTTGTTCAGTCCCCATGTGCTGACTTTGTCCATCCACAGTGAAATGCTCCTTAAAGGGATAGTTTGAATACTGGAGAGCTTTGGGTGATGCAAACTGAAAGCACAGCACAGTTTGACAGCATTTTGATTTTTAACATTAGCCTAGCTTAGCTCAGTTAATGGATGTTCAATACGTTTTAAGACTAATTGGACAATGGAGGTTTTTGCCCCAAATTCTACTTTGGTTTTTAAAAAAGTTTAAGGGTTCCTAACTTGAAATCAAAAGATCCAATCAACATGATAAAATAACTACACATATTCATGTGTTTGAATAAACATGCTGAGATATTTTAAAAGGCCACATTTTAGCCAATTTTCCACAAATAATGTGGATAGTACATTTGATTTACTGACCTTTTTCAAAAAACACACCATCGTGTTTCTTTTTAAATATATTTTTTCTACTTCCAAGCGATCAAAGAGTTTAAATTTGTTTGCGGAGACTGTCCTCCCAAGGAAAACAACATAATAAGTCTTGCCGTTAGCAAGAACAACATGTGTTCCTTCAAGTGACAAAGCCCTCTAGCGGGCCGTAGGAATTGTAACTCTTGTCCATCAGCAAAGGAGGTGAGGATAGAGCAACCAAGTCTGTGTTGGGAGAAGGCGTCGTTGAATGCCAGTGTGTTCTTTTAACTATGACCGCGATCTTTCCTCAACCTTAACCACATGTTTATTATTGTAGCCATGACTATAATGAAGTAGTAACTTTACCTTAAACCATGATGTTTCCCTAAATCTAGATATTTTAGTGCTTAAACCTAATCAAACCATAATTGTGATCATTGTCAATTAAAAAAAACAGATTTATTCTTTTTAACAGTGATTTGTAACGGTTTTGGGAGACTTTATAGGGGCGTCACATTAGAATGCCCTTTTATGTGTCACTCTAAAGGATAGTACAGACAACATATTTTGTTTAATTTGGAGGACTTGTTGGCTTGTATTAGGTAATCATCACAGTGACGATTATGTCTTTTTTCATTGTTGTCAGAGTTGTCGATAAGTTGTAAGGCAGGTGTAAGGATAGGTGTGGAAAGTGTGCATATCATAATACAAAAATAGTTTGTACTTTGACAAGGTTCTTGGCAACAGCTTTCATACCACAGATGAACAAATGGAAACCAAAAGCTACCTGGACCACAAAGAAAAGCATTTAAAATGTTTGGAAACACATTTGCCAAATAGTTGGCAATGATCAAAATCTTACAGGATTTGTATGACAGTAAATAAGTGAAAACATTCAAGAACTGTGACGTGATCCTTTGATAGAGTGAAATTGAAGCATTTAGTTGCTGGTCATCATGGGCCATTGTGACTGAAATAAACTGACAATCTCAGACTAATGTGTTTGAATAGCATGTCGTTTTTAAGCGTTGTATTGTTCAGTTGCAAATTAATGAGATGCTTCATTTGTCTCTGTTGATGATTCACCAAAATAGTTAAATGTGTCAGCCTGCTATGTAGGTGGTGCGACTCAATGTCTGTAACAGACAGGAATGTAATTTTAATTTATGATCTGCAATTGATGTTGTCATGGCAGTTAGCCTAATACCAGTCGTTCTCACCAGAGATGCCAAACCCAAGGGGGCTTGAATATTCATGAATGTTGATGCTGATATACAGTAGGTCATCGCGCTGCACATAAAGTCACAGTCTGCCGCTGTTGCCAGTGGCCACCTCATATGAAAGAAAGTCCAGGGTACCATAAACCTGCAAAGCCACCAAGTACTAAGCATAATAGCAGTCTGATTATTGACTTTAGTAATTGTATGTACTGTAATTACTTTGCACACATGTTTTACTCCTGACATCTGAAAACTTGTACTACTCACTAGTTTATTTAATCTGTCTGCCAAGCAATTTCTCTTTTGAAGAGCAGAAATGAGAAGGCTCATCTCTGCTTGTAACTTAATTTACTTGAATAGTATGGCAATATTAGTCTAATTAATATAATCAAAGGATAATATCAGTGTTTTTAAAAGTTTGTTCTTTTTGTGTGGGCAACACGTCCCTATTATCTCATTCCTGAAGGTGCCTGGACAATATTAGTGTAGCTGTCAAAAGCAAACAATGTAGAAAAATAGCTTTCAGACTTAAACATTGCCTGATTTAGTCCATCAGACATCAAAGTCTTAATATTTTCCACTTGGCCGAAATGTGGATTATGCTACACTAAAGTTGGTCCATTCATCAAATAGAAATGAATGTGAATACATTAATGGTCAGGATCTCATTAATTTCCAAATCAACAGGCGTACTCTAGTTGTGCAACAGATGAAATGTGCCATTATATGAACAAAGATGCTGTGCCTTTTTTAGAGAGCTGAAAGCTTCTGCCGTGTCACAGACGTGCTGAAGGCAAGAAACATTCATGCCAAAGTGTGCAGCTTCTGCACATCTACCCACGCAGAAAGCATGAATCAAACCATAACCTCAATCACCTGACAGCCCACTGCATGAAATAAAAGGTAATCCCTGTAATATTCCTCTGATGTCGCCTTATAAACCTAATGCTCTTATTCGTGTTGCTTACAGTACATTTTGGACATCTTTTATTGTATGATACAGTTAATTTTGACCCTGTAAAGTTTGTATTTTCAGAATGACTTTAAGTGACTTGCGTTGCAACACATCTGACAAAATGTAAAATACACCTGGATAGTAACCAGGCTTTAACTCAAATTGAGAATAGTATTTTCTTTCAGTCAGAAATCAATCAAAGAGGTCTGCAACTTGTTACTTCTTTGCCCCTATCGTGATTTGTTACAGCACCACAGTATCAACTGCTTTCCCACTGTACAGAGCTGTGACAATAGTGCAACATTTTCAGTTTTTTATTTGTCCTTATGCACTCATACATTTCCCATTAGCAGTCTAGTAGTTGACTCAAATGGCTTTGTTATTAAGTCAACAGCTCTTGTTCAGCAGGTGATTAGAGCAGAGGATACAGCCTGGGCCGCACTGTCAGTGAGCGTGATGTCGTCAGTGTGAGATAAATGTCAGAGGATGAGACTCATGGAGGATGTGCTGCGTCAGGAGAGAAAGTGGAGAGCAGAGAGTCAGCAGTAAATCCCAAATGTCAATATTGAGTAAATGATGTGATATTGTCAATGACTTATTATATACCGTATATTTTTTGTCTTTAAACAAGGCTTCTGTAGGAGAAGTTCCTGCTTCCCTATAACGCATATTCAGGGTGACTTGGGCTGCACCTGTGCCAGAAGAGAAGCTCGTCCACATTAAACAGCAGTGAGCCTCAGCTGTAGCTGTAGCTCAAACAGACCCCGAGTGTCACATTCCTCTCCAATCAAAGATAGAGTGGCACATCCCCGTCTGCTGTGGCTGTTAGACTCAGTGGGCAGTCTCTAAAGGGGCATGACGTCTTATTTAACATGTGTCTTGCGGTCAGTTTGTCAGATGGTTTTGACTGCTTTTCGGCACGTCCATGTGTGCACACACGTGAGTAAGAAGATGGGATGAAATGCCTTGTGTTTGTACGAGCCTGCGCGTGTATTTGCGTTGGTACACAAGTGCAGTCCAGCAGCAGTGTGCTTATTTTAAGGGTGTTGACGGTTTCCATTGAAAGCTCATGGCAGCTCAAAGAGGAGCGTAAAATTGGCAAGTGAGGGGGAGTTAGCATGCTGAGGCCTTTGCCACCTCATAGCTCACTGGCTGAAGATGTCTGGATTTATTCTGGGAATGCTACATTTGAGAGAAATAAGTGGGAAGGCAGTTCCTTTCTGCTCTATGTCTGAATACCCTCCAGTTGTGTCAGTCTCAGCGATGCTGTTCAACACCGGGAGAAAGAAGGAGAGTTGGGGTTAGGAAGTTGTAGTGTATCTTGTTTTTACGTGTATGTCACTGTATGTTCAGGATGTACTGTACCGGTGGGGGAATATTTAAAAAATAGACAGGAGCTGAGTTTTTGTCTTTGTCTACTTATAGAATAATCTTTTTTGTAATTGCATTCATTGTTTCAAAGATTTCTTCTTTGCCATCAGACACAGCTAACACCTGAACATACTAGTGTTGTTCTTTGGGGCCCACTTTGCCAGCATCAGACGCTGATATGGGAGTAGCGTATTCCCCCACAGTCTTTCCTTCCTTCCAGACACCGTACACCAGACTGTCAGGACAGAAGAGGCTCATGCAAACTGACAGGCATGCAGACTGACACCGAGACACACGGATGTGTGGGCAAGTTGCTGGGCAGACGCAGGGACAAGTTGGAGTGGACAGAGGAGGCAGAAGGAAGACAGGAAGAGAGAGAAGGGAGCGAGGCAGTCAAAGTGCCGCACTGTAGACTGACATCTGGATTAAGCAAACAGCCCTGTACTCAAACAGAGACAGAGATCAGGATCTAGTCCACCCAGTAAGAACTGATTTCAAAAGACGTCTAGATGTGTAAAAAACCTGTTTTTGAGACATTTCAATTATGTTCAAATAACCATTATATGTACCCTTAAAACAAAATTGTCTTTTGACAAGATTTGGTCATATTTATCACTATGCAAACATATCCAGCATCATATTTACAACTAGAGCTGCTACAATTAGTTGATGGGCAAAAATGAATCTATTACTATTGTGATGATCAATTAATCATCTCAATCATTTTTTGCTTTCTGGTTCCATCTTCTCAAAAACGTTACTCTTTTTCGTATGTGACAGTAAACTGAATATCTTAAGGTTTTGGACAAAATGAGCAAAGAAATTGTGAATTTCTGTGAATTTCTACATTTTATAGAGTAAATGATTAATCGATGAATGAGGAAAATATCAGCATGTCTATCAATCTTGGTTGCATCCATATGCATCAGTGGCAGGCACGTATAATTAACTAAATACAGCACTTATGGGTTGAACTAATAGATCATATTGTGTGTGTTAATACACCTGTCCTGGCTACAAGATATATGTATTGGTTCAGTAAGAGAAATAGTATCAATATGTTCACACATCAATCATAATTCATATGTAAATATCTGGAAGGGAGAGCAGGCGTAGAAAAATGTTCTTCACCCCGTCAGCCAGACAAACAGAGTGTGTTTATGCCAGCTGGAGGTCATTTGGTGTTTTGATACAGTTTACTTTTCTGCTCCTAGTGAACAGCAGACAGTGTTACATCCCACATTCACTCCTGCATGTGGAGATGCTTTGCGTTCATTGTGTCTGTTTGTGTTTTTTTCTGTATTTTTTTCTCTTTTTCTTGTGGGTGTCCATAAGGGAATCCTCACAATTGTTGATGATGAAGCCATGAAAACAATAACCAGAGCGCTCAGCTGTGCCCTGGGGCAAAAACTATATTCATGATGGCTCAAGCTGGCTTACTGGAATTTGCATCGGTAACACCTAACAACATGTACTGTACTCTGCAGGGCCATTATACATGTTATGTTGGATTTAGCTCATTAAAGAAGCAGCTAGTCTGAAAAAAATAAAGGATGCCTCCTTCATCTTTATGATACGCTACACACACATTGTTTGTGCTATGCTAAGACAAATGCTTGCAATGTGTAAAAAAACCCCCACATCCATTGATTTTAGTGATTGGCCACTTCACACCCACATATCCCATCTGTTTGAACCTGTGCAATCAGTGTTGGTGAAGGAAGGGTTTTTCTATTCCTGAACTGCTGCCATTTTTTCCAATGATTGCTCATGTTTGATAATGACGAAAAACAGCATTTACAGTTCAATCGAGGGATGTGTTGTTTTTCTTCCCACACATTACGTCATGGTCAGTCCAGCCCTTACCAGGTTTTTGACATCTGTGGCAGCGCCAGATGTTGCCGTCCTCTTCTAACAGCTGAGTGCTGCTGTAGAAAGGTCATCACAGAGATGGATGATGGGCTAACGGTGCTTAACACACAGAGCATGAAATAATGTAGGCAATATGTTGGCTCTTAACCTCTCGGTTTGTGGCTCCTATAGAAATGTATTTGAGCCAAAAGGAATCTCTTAAACATGTGTGTGATGTACTGTGCACACCATTCAAAGTTACAGTTTGTGTAAATTGATTTTAAATTAAGGTGAGGTAAGACATTTAGCAGCAACTGAAACATATATTAAATCCAAACCTACCTCCATCAAACAACATTTGCTGCATATTTGAGAAATTGATATGAAGTTGACAATTCATATGTGGGCTATGGACAAAACTGTGGTATTCAGTGTCTCTGCTGTCAGATTATTCCTGATTGAGTCAATTTAACAAATAGACCACAGTGTGGGCTATATTTGGCTGGGATCACCAGAGTAATTACCTTGTTTGAAGTCTTTTTACCTGGGCAAAAATGTTTCATTTTTGTCAGCAGGAGTTAACTTTCAAAATGAAAGTAAATTAAACCTGTGCAGCACAAACCCCGCAGTCGCTCAGTTTCATGTCCAGAATTTGAACAATGGCATTCAAAAGAACACTGTATGGCTGATTCAAGGGTAGAGGAATGGTTTAAGTGGGCCTGAAAAGTAATTAGGGCTGGTATTGTTTTTGGTTTCAAACAAACTTCTCTGAACTAATGGGCCATTTGCCTCCAAGTTGCCTTTGTTGAAAAACTCATAATTTCACTGCAGCTGTGCGAGAGAGCGGCGCAACAAGACCCACACCATTTTACATTAGATTATGTTCAGGTCACACATTATTTTTCATTTGAATTTGGACAGAATTTGAAACTTTTTAATATGTTCAAAGGGCAATACAAATATGTGAATGTGAATGGTGTATGACACCATTAGATAGGTGTGATTGTACGCATGTGTATTTCTGTTTCCACTCACAGTATGTATGATTCCTTATTAAACCTTCTGCTGTCGAGAACTGACGGAAAAGTGAATCTGAATCCATCGTATATGAGAATTTTAGTTTAACAGTCTCACTGTTTGGTGTTATTTCGGGGGTGTATTGTGAGTGTCGGTTAACGTGCCACTGTGTGTGGAGGTGTGTGACTGTACTTGAATACATATTGGTTCGGTGTGAGAGTGTGTGTGGGTGCATAAATGTTTGTCGAGCTCCTCCTGCCTCGCTCCAGGCAGAGCTGGCTAACGGAAGAATCTGTGCTGCAGAATCGAGTTGCACTTTGCAGGACGTCAGCCGTGCTGCAGCTCCAAGGACCCCGAGCGGCTCTCTGTCTCCTGACTGGCAGGCCGCTGCTGAGCCCTGCAGCTGCATGCATGTGTGCCACTCCTGCTCAGTGCAATCAGACGCACAGATAACCACAGTGAGAGAGGGGTGAGGGAGGGAAAGCGGCATAATCATTGATGATGGTGTGGGAGAGCAATGCGTGTGGTGGCTAAATAATAAATGTGGCATATCGGGTTTTGTGTGAAGCCAGGACTGAAGCCTGTTCCTGTGGTGGTGCTGAAGGGAAGATGGGAGGATGTAGAGATTTCACACATACTACTCATCCAGGGATAAAGAGCAGAATGGAAGTTTAGCAGTTTAATTGATTCGTTGTTACACATTAATCATGTAAGTCATTTGTCAATTAAAAATACAAAACATTTCACTGGTTCCACCTTCTTAAATTTGAAGATTTTGTGCTTTTGTCTGGTGTATATTTCTGCAAATTAAATATCTTTTGGTTTTGAACCATTTTGGACTCAACTTTAGGCTCTGATAACTTATGATTCATAATTTTACGCAATTAACAACAACTGATGGATTCATCGGTAATGACAATAATAATCCATTGCAGAGACTGTAGGAACAGGAGGGCAACATTATGTATGCCTCTCTGTCAATGTGTCAAGAAAGTGTAGCTTCTCAGTGAAGTGGTAGATTTGGGATTATATTTGCAAACATTTTAAAAATACGCTGCTTTTCATTAACAACTCCAACCTCCTCTCTGCTTTCCTCTCCTTCCCCATCCTCCTCTCCTCTCCTCTCCCCTCCCCTCCCCTCCTTGTCTTCTGTTTCTCCAAGAAGGTGATGCTTCCTACAGGAGCGGCGTTCCGGTGGTTCCAGTAGGACTCCTCCTCCACTCCCTACCCAAAGCTCTGCCATCAAGTGCAATGCCAACTCCTGGATTGTCTCCGGAACAGACACTGGCTAATAAACAAACAAGCAACAAAATAAAATTATAGAAAAAAAAAAACACAAAAAAAACTACGACAAAAAAAAAGAAAAATCAATCGGGTAATGGATGCACCTACTTATTCCTTGAACCAAAAATGAAGCGTAAAGAAAAGCATCTATGGCAATTTTCATTCCCTTTTCTATGTTTCCATTTTGGTACCTTTTGTCCTTTTTCCAGCAGGTTTTTTTCTGTCGCTTAAACATGGAACTGTTCATTGCCAGAAACAGAAATGACGGACTGAGTGTGGACAATCAACTAATTTCTGTGTTTGGTGTTAATGTTGTTCATGTGTGGAAAGATACAGTACTTGTGTAGAGAATGTAAATTTACATCTATATTTCAAAACTAGTGGCTAATGGCAAACATTGTAATTATTCACCATTATGTTACTTAAACCCATGTCTATTTTATGGTTCATTTGGTTGAAGACTATAGTTTCCAGACAGATCAGACAAAGACAAAGAAAATGTTTCAAATTGTGACCCTGTGGATTTCGATTTTTAAACGAAACTGAACAAGTCATGTTATTGGGCAGATCTCCAGAGACGGTTGAAGATGCTGTTCACCAGAGCCGTCTCTACTGTAATCTCCTCAATCAGCCTTCCTCTGCATTTCCAAACTTTCTTATAGTGAAACTGGCAGCCTTATGTTACTGTGGCCCTACTGAGCATGTGCCAATATTGCTCAGGGCAATAGCATTAAGAGACAGCACTTGCTCTGAGACTACCCTACTGAACGCACTGAGACAAGATTACTTTTTTTTAAATTTGTTTGTTTATTTGTTATATTTTCATGATTTTGTTATGTTGCTGGGTAGCTACAGCTTTTCAAAATAACCAATCTTTGTATTCGTTTAGAAAATTGGACTGGTTTTGTGAATAAAAAGGAATGCATGTATTCGTGTCAAAATTTACAGTTCTGATGTTTGTCTACTTGTCTATTTGCATGTTTTTTGAAAAGAAAAAACAGCTGGTTTGACAAAAAGAAACATTAATATACATTTTCCAAGAATTGAAAAAACAAATTCCCTTTTCTTTTATAATTGGATGGTGTGGGAAATTCTCCAAGTTTCTGACACAAGCAGAACTCATTAAGGGTAAATCAGGCGGTGGTATGCATCACCATGATGTCCTTGGTTTGAGATATTTCTCTCACTGCCTATGTAATATATTCCTATAGTGGAATGACTGATGGAGCCTTGCTATGCTAAAATGTCACCAAAATGATTTAAAACATGTTTGGATAAGAACAATTTTGGTTGCAGTGTTTCTTCAAAATGCATGAAATCTCCTGGAAATTCTCCCAAATGTAATTTTTCCTCAATGATTTTCACTCTTCTCCAAGATCTTTGTGACATTCACCCTACTCCATGACATTTATAGTCAGAAAACACAAGCAGAAAATCATTGATAGTCATGGATTACTGATGGGAAGTTTTGTCTGCCAAGCTATCAGGGTTATCCTGAAGAAGCCTGGATAAAGTGTCTGTGTTTAGGGCTGGATGTGTTATGCATTCATGGAGTAAAAGGAAGTGAAGTTTGAACAAAGACGGATAAGTGAAAGCAGCGCTGATTTAAAAACCTTTTAAAAATGTGGTCAATCTCACGTGGGTCTTTGTGTAATTACTGATTCTTATGCCTCAGGTCTGTGACACTAGAGTGAATTTCCATTTCCTGCTAAGTGATGGCTCTTTTTTTTCACAGCTCCATAGTCACTCTTTCATATCCAGGTGGGGAAGAAGATGCAGATTTCTTCCGCAGCCGTAGTGCTGAGTGTTTTTAATTAGTGAACATCCATGGTGGAAGAACCAGTATGGTGGGCTTGTGTACGAGCTCGTGATCAGCTTGGCGAGTGGAGGGCTGGAGAGTGTAGCTATATTCCCAGCTTCCCCCCCGGTGACAGTGCTGGGCTAGTGCCATCGCCATGGCGATGGGGGGAGTGTGTGCATGTGAGTGTGGAGTGTGTGTATGTGTGTGTGTCTGGGGGGGTGGCTGAGGCCTTTCATTATTAATGTGCACCGCGGCGTCCTTACCTCCTCTGAGCCCGCACAGCTCACTGCCTGACCTGCCATCCAAGGGAGAGGGAGTGGGGAGGGGGGGACTGAGGAGGCAGAGATAAAGAAAGAGAAGTGAGCCAGAGAGAGAGAAAAAGACAGCACGGCTATATGGTGGAGGCACACGACTGTAAAGTAGAAAATCACGCATGTACTTTCGTTTTGCATTCACACCCGAGACAGAAAAATTTGTCAGATTAAGATTTTTAGTTTGAGTGAGGGTTTGGGTGTGGCTGCAGGTGACTGTGGCTCCTGCCTGCTGAGGTGTAGCAGCCCAGGGGTTGGGGTGGGGGTGGGGGGGGGGGTGTCAGGTGGTGGTGGTTGTGGTTTTTCTTCATGCATAAGGGTGTACGGCTTGGTGAGCAGGCCTGTCACACTGGGAAAATCCTGGAATCTTATCACCGCCTCACAGACACTGAGCAGCACTGATCTACTCACCCTCACTGCCAGCAGACATGCCCTTCCCCCATCCAAATGCCCCTGCACAGGCTGGCCCCTTCTCCTGCGCTCGCTCGCCACCTTCTTCGAACGGGGAGATAGCAGGAACTGATGGAGCCCAATTGTTGAGGAGTGAGGAATGTTGCTTGTGAAATGTGACTAACGGGAAGAAAAACTCAAGCTTTGCAAGTGAGTACACAGTCAGCAGTGACCCTCGTTTTACTGTGTGACCATTACATGTAAGTTAAGTCACAGTGCGCAACATAATGTGGTTTATGTAAATATCAAAGAGAGAGAAGTTGTTTTCAAGCATAGTTTTGCGTAATAACATTGTTATAGGAGGTTTAGATCTATTGTATGAAAATTCACTAGCCTCTCTGTAACTGCATGGGAAAAGATTAGACTGTATGCTACCCATATTAATATGAATATAATAGAATTGAATAGAATTGGATTTTGTGGGATTTTAAAATGTTAAATGTATTGTAGTATATCACATTTATTTCTGTGCAATGAGGGACAGTGGGTGAAAAAGTTTGTCTCGTTAGGGTTCACATCATTTCTCAATCTGTCTCACCACATGTTCTACAAAACAAAACAAAACAAAAAGGTAATATATGAATGTAACTGTGTTAAAATATGTATTTCTCATCGTACGTATTAGACACTTTTTTTCCCGACTGAATTGGTTTATTGGTTTAAAGTGTTTACAGCATTACTCAGATTTATCCAAAATGTACTTTAAAGTAATATAATTGCTTAAAAGATTAATTTCATTCCCATAAAGAAAACTTAGTGGTACTGTTTGCTATGACAACTCAGTTTGCAGTATTTCCTATTTGGTCCTTTTCTTAATTCTGAATAAAGGAACAATACATATTATAAAATGTTATTCCCTTAGAATGCAGTATGTGATTATCTATGTCCAGAGATATATAGATATGCTGCAGATTACAACAGTGTCCAATAGTAAATAGATACTCTGTGGATATAATTGATAACGCATATTATACTAATAAATGTTTTAGTAATATCTCAAAATGTGTTAACACATGTTGCAACATGACAATACTATTAGAAACTTTGTAAATCTGTGAAATCAACATCCGCTATCCACAGAATTGACAAATCTTACATTAAATACATATCTACACTTTTAGTTTGTAGTGTAGTTTCCACGTCATTATGAAACACTGATGACTAATCCACCAATTTAAAGTAATATTGCACTTTCCCAGAATGCTCCTTTTGTGTGAATGATGTCACAAGCTAAGAAACTGAAACACAGGCATCAATATGGCCAATACTCCTAATATTGATCTTTTGAAATTAGTGCATTCTCTATTCATTCTCACTCTGTTCATTATTGACTTCATAGCTGAGTATACATTCCTCTCTGATGACACAGATGTTTTCAAGTTAGAATTTTACACAATGGTGCATCATGGGCCAGCCTACTAATAACAACAACAGCTAATACTAATAATAATATTATTTGCCTGTTTATGACACTTTTTACTTATGGAGAGCAGAGCTGTCACCATTCTATGGCATTGGTGCTACTTGTCTATATGTTTTCCAATGTTCTGTTTCACCAGTCCTGTTTTGTTGTTGGAGGACAATTTCCACTACACTTACCAGACCTTTATTAAAGCTCACAAGGAACACAGACATAATAGATGTTGGGCCCCTAAAAGTATTAATGGCGTTTTTTGAGAAAGCTACCAGCTAAAGAAACTACAGCAGGTATTTTTTGCTTTGCGACAATTAAAATAAATGTTGGTCACGTTTGAAACTTATCATATGCATAACAGCAGGTCTCATTTGTGCCATATGGCCCATCAACCACTTGTATTTCATTTAATAATGTATATGTAGTTGTATTGATGTCATTCATATACTGTATGTGTCAAAGTAGGATAGAAGATAAAAGTTAACAAAGGAAGGAAAAGCACAGTTTATGCTAAAAACATTGTTTGTGGTTCATTGTGTAAATGTAATTTGGTTAAAAAAAGAACAATTCCGTACTCTCTTTTTACCTTGCCATTGTTTCATTACAGTAGACATATTACGCATTAGAATTTTTCATCTAATTACTTCAGTAAATCTAAGTTTAAGGTACAATTTTGAGCATGGCTTCACTTACTTCCACCAGCGTGAGGTAAAATATTACACAGATTTGTTGTACAGATTTAACAAAAAAACATGACATTTGATTTTCTAATAATACAAAATGTGAATCAAGATCAGGCTTCGTATTGAGGTAAATGTGCTAAATAGCAATGGATAAATCTCACTTTGGGTTTGAATGAATGAAATGTTTACTTTCCTAAACACCACCACCACCACGGCCCACCCACACACATCTCCACACACACGTATATTTGTTTGAGACAAAATAACTCTCAGCTGTTAGTATATAACTAAAAATGTGTTGATAAACCCACTGTGTTCATCATTCTTTCAAATAGTTGTGAGCATTATGTTTACAATAGTAACACCAGTGTGCTTTTGTACACAGATGGAGTCAGGAATGGACTTCTGGGTATTTTTGCTAAAACAGCATTAAAAGTATGAGCTGGTGACAATCTGTCTTTAGGATTATAATTTCTAGTTCTAAGTGGTGACAATTAACTGTAATTAAGAAATAAATGAAAATATGCTGCCTGTTCCATTACAATTATTATTCATTATTATTACAATAAAACAAATTTACAATAAAAGCTTGTGCTGATCTGTAAGACTACTTCTTGTTTAAACTTGCTGGATATGACATTTAGTACATTTAATCAACCTTCATTTGTCTGCCTTTAGATGGACAAATAAATGGAGCGACGCCTGCAAGCTAGTTCAGACAGTCAACCCGAGCTGCATTGCTACACATGTGGCATACACTCTCCACAACCATCTACCAAACACACCCTCCCAATTTGACAGTCTATTTAAAGAGGCTGTGTGTACTTTCCAGGAAGTCGTTGTTTTTGGTGACACCGGTGGCCAATAAAACAGCAGCAGTCAGCATTGTTGCTCGTTCTCGTATTCGCATACAGTAGGTGTGGGTGTAGGAGTAAGGCCTGGATTATACTCCAGAACGGACGCGTTCATGTGCGGTCGCGGACCTCGCGTACACGGAGCATTTCAAATTATACTTGTTTTTAGAGCCCGCTCGGCAGACGCGTTAGACACATGCGCAGTAGATCGGCGTGTAAATGCGCATGCGCAGTAGATCGGCGTTTACACAAACAACTAATCAAACATGAC